>BQNB010009393.1:0-35000 GCA_026074375.1 Tanacetum coccineum | reverse complement strand
AATACTCTATCCATCCGGGTTCCAGCAAGATGTATCAGGACATGAAGAAGCTATATTGGTGGCCCAATATGAAGGTCGACATCGACAACTATGTTAGCAAATGTTTGACATGTGCTAAGGTCAAGGCTGAACACAAAAGGCCATCGGGTCAAAGGTGCAACCAGATACCTATCAATGTGAAAATGATAAAATCCAATGATGAATTTATCACGAAGCTTCCTAAGATCGTCATAAGGTTATGACAGACCATTTGGGTGAAGTTTGACCGACCTTACTAAATTGTGCAACCTTTCGTAACCAAAGAGGGGAAACTGATCCCATGGAAAGATTGGCAAGAATGTACCTGAAAGAGGTAGTCACGAGGCACGAAATAACTGTCTTAATCATTTGTGATCGCGACCCTATGTTCGCATCAAATTTCTGGAGGTCACTACAGAAGGCATTGGGTACAAATTTGGATATGAGTACTGCATACCATCCACAAACTGACGGACAAAGCAAGAGGACTATTCAAACTCGTGAGGAACAGCTCATACTATATGAACAATTTGGAAAAGGATATTTATGAGATAGTGTACCATTTGCCATTAGTCGAGTTTTCATATAACAACAGTTATCACGCTAGCATCAAGGCTGCACCATTTGAAGCACTTTACGATCGAAAGTGTCGTTCACCTGTTTGTTAGGCTGAGGTTAGAGAATTTCAACTCACCGGTAAAGAGATAGTTCAATAGAAAATTGAGAAGGTCATTCAGATCAAGCAAAGAATTCAAGCCACTCGTGATCGACAAAAGAGTTACGTCAATTTAAGGCGTAAGCCAATGGAATTTCAAGTTGGAGATAGAGTTATGCTTAATGTTTCACCTTGGAAAGGATATGTTGGACCTTTCAAGGTGTTGGAAAAGGTTGGAGCCATTGCTAACAAGCGTGAGCTTCCTCAAGAGCTGAGCAGGGTTCACAATACGTTTCATGTATCCAACTTGAAGAAGTGCTATGCCGACGAACCATTAGCCGTTCCGTTAGATGGACTCCATGTTGATGACAAGCTTCATTTTGTTGAGGAACCAATAGAAATCATGGATCGTGAAGTTAAACGATTGAAACAAAGTCGTATCCCAATTGATAAGGTTCAATGGAACTCCAGGAGAGGTCCCGAGTTCACATGGGAACGTGAAGATCAATTCTGGAAGAAGTATCCACACCTCCTCACAAAGACGGCACTGTCATCAAGTGCCGCGTCCTGGTCATTTTACGATGTCATTTATTTCACTATTTATTTTTAGTCTCGTATGCGTTTGCTTTTAATTTTAATCATTAAGTTAAATCGCGTAAGCTAAAAATTGTCATTCAACGTAAACGGGCATCAAACAATTAAATGTTTACGTCAAGCAAGTGTTAGATCATTATTTGGAGGATAATTATTAACTTTGCATATTTTATTTTTATTGGTTACGTAAAGTGTTTACGTTTCGTGATAAAATACATTTTGGGCATTCACGGAACCACCAAAATCCTATCTACGCTTCTACAAATACCCATTTTATACCCAATACTCAAAGTTTTATAATTCATTTATCATTTAGGTCGAATTCTACTTAAAGGAACCAAACCAAGACATACACTTTACAAGTATTTACATCCACATTTAAACTTTTAGTAATACTTCAATATTGCTACCAAATATCAAAGATCAACTAGTCCCCCCCCCCTCAATTTTTAGACAAGAATATAGTCCCAAGGGGACATTTAGCACACAATGAACCAACTATATCATGTACAACATAAGACTCATTAAACCTTAAGTACCATGACTAGGTTTTGACCAAGACTTTCCTTATTTCCCTCGTCTTGTCTTAGACTTCCAATAGTGCAATCAAGTAGCAACTTGGACCAAGGTTGGTATATAAATACATGCACACTAGTAAGAGATAACACACAACACATTTCCTTAAGCAAAATTTCACACATTCTCTTTGTTTCTCTCCCTCTAGCCTACGGCTAAACTCCAACACCTTCAAACAATACAATAAATTTTTTAACCAAGTATACAAGTGTTTCTAGCAACAATACTAATATTTCTAAGTGTTTGAAGGCTGGTTTAGCATTTACAAGGTTTTAATCAAGAAGGTTTAAGATTAGGGTTTCTTGGAAAGTTAGGGTTTTATAGTCTTGGAAGCTTGGGTTTTGATTCTAAAATAGAGTTTAGATCTTGTTACTCTTATTCATACTTCATCCTAAGGTCATCTAAAAACCCTACACTCTTTACATTTGTGATTTTATGTGTATATGATATTTATATAGTAAATCACCATTTAGGAAATATATTAACATGTAAAATAGATTTTTACACTTGATCATGGTTTGATATACTTTGTCATATGTTATATTGATGTCAAAATCATGTTGGAATGGAAGTATAAACATTATACAAGTGATGGTTAATTTATAAAAAGTGTATATAAAATGAAAAGTTTAAAAGTTACTTACAAAGTTGACAAATGATACAACTGAGCACTTGATATTCTTTGGAAAAATGATGGACTAAAGGACCTAACATATATGAGACTTATGGTATAAATTGTTGTAGAGGACTTGTAACAAACTTACTAAGCTAAAAACTTATAAAAACAAGTTTTACAAACATTTAAGCCTAATTATTCAAACCTCCTGTTTTTAATTTGAAAATAAGGTATTTATATTATATTTGTACAATACTACTTGTTACAAGGAACGTAGGCATAAAAAGAACTTAAAAAAACCGAGTTTATAACTGAAGAAGTTATGCTATTTAGCGCAATTTTATATATTAAAAATAAAAATTGATTTTATAAAATTTAGTTAACTGTCACCATCAGATAATTTTTGGAAAAATATCAATTATGGATAGATCTTTTAATTACGAAGACGTGCACGAAGAATCACTAAAATCGTAATTAAAACAAAAAAGATTCGACTTTTACGATATACGATAATTAAAAATTTATAAAAGTGCATAACATAAAAAGTACTGTTTCAATCATAGGACCTGAAAATACTAAAAAGTAATATTATTAAATAAATTCTTCTTAATACGAAAAGCGTTGACGTAAAGAACGTAACGAAACGGCTTAAAACGGATAAAAGTTACCGCCCATTTACTAAAGTGATACTTATAAACATTTTAACTTTATAAATATTATTTCACAAAGACAATTAGATGGTGATGGTACTATAGAGAATTATACATGGTCTAGTTTTTCTTCAAGGGGGTAGCAGTACTTATTTCTCATATACACCAATAATTAATTAGGTTGCACTCGGACACTTACGTGACGTTTTTCATGCATCTAATATACTTTGTTATTCATTCACTCGAGGTGAGTTCATAGCCCCATGTTTTATATTTACATTGATTTACAAGTTTTGGGGTGAGAAACATGCATGATTTTACAGTTAGACACAAGTGGACATTTTTACATTATGATTACGTGTTTGCCTAAGTAGCGATAACCTTTTGAGCCCACAATCATGAACTGTCAATTACTATATGAGCGTGAATGTTATGAATAGATCTATTTGGGATTGACATCCCTGTTTGGGTGATTAGCTATCACTGGACAAACGAACGTATACCATGTCAGATTTGGGATGTTACAGGTTAGAACATCATCACGTGCAATATTGGCAATTTATATTGCAATTCATTTATGTTGAGCTTCTATGTCATGAGCTTAGGGAAACGTAATTACATTTTTGTAATGTTGCATATGTTGCATTATCATACACTTGGGAAATCTTGTGGTCCTACATTATACATTTTACAAACCTATGAATTCACCAACATTATTGTTGACGTTTTAAAGGTTGGTTTCTCAGCAGATCAATGAGGTACAAGACAAGGGATACATTGGTGGTCGTTATTTTGGAAGTCATATGCATTAAAGATTTGGTTGCATTACATTTTGGGGAAACATTTTTTATGGACTAGAATATTTGTATTTTGAACAACGAACAAG
Organism: Tanacetum coccineum; assembly: GCA_026074375.1. Classification (NCBI taxonomy): domain Eukaryota; kingdom Viridiplantae; phylum Streptophyta; class Magnoliopsida; order Asterales; family Asteraceae; genus Tanacetum; species Tanacetum coccineum. Next base: position 31,005 of record BQNB010009393.1, on the reverse strand, counting down.
TGAGGCTTCGGGCTTTTGTAACAAACAATTTGTTAAATCCAATGTATCGGTTTTAAATGACTTTTAAATGGTCGTTCTCATATATATCTTATGCTATTGATCTATGAAGTAACACTCTCATACCCATATTCCGCTGCAACCCAATTTGGGGGTGTTAAACACTTGATGTCTTGGGTAGCTTTGTGATAAAATACATGGTTATTTTCTCCCATTTCCATTGGGGTATTTCTGGTTGTACCAATAAACCAGACGGCTTCTGATATCCAACTTTTACTTTTGAACATGTCAAAAACTTGCTGACATAGGTGGCATTATATGCTTTCATATTAGGCCACCAATACAACTGCTTCAAATCATGGTACATCTCAATTGATCTAGATAAAAAGAATAATTAGACTAATTCGACTCATGCAAAATCAACTCTCTAATATACCACCAAGACATGGTGACAAACACCCGTTCCGAATACAAACAGTTCCATCGGGACGATCACAACTCCTTGACATACCATAAGATTTTCCCCTTTGACGTCTCCTCTTTATTTTTGCTCAACATAAGCATTCAAAATCTAGGAGGAAGATATCGAGGAATTGTCCATGATCTAAGGTTTCAAATCGCGTAGTGCTTTTATATCCGTCCTTCTGGATTTGAGCATCTGCCATCACGTTCGCCTCCAAGGTGAAATAACGAATCTCACAATCGAATCACTGTATTAATTCCCCAACCCATCAGACTTGTCTCATGTTCAACTCCTTCAGATCAATGATGTGTTTTGCAAGCTTTTGCGATCTGAGAACACGGTAACAAACATCGTGCCATGAAAGTAGTGCCTCTAAATCTTTAGAGCAAACACAGACGCTCCTGAATACCAAAATCAGGAGTTGTATAGATTCTTCTCACGAACCTTGAGTTGGTGATAACCCGACCTCAAATCGAACTCATAGTTGACTATAACGCGTTCTGAACTATAGTGACTATAACGCTTTATGAACCGGTCATCAGATATCTTTCTTCACGCGACTCTGATTGGTGATAACCCATACTCAAATACTATCTTTTCCGAGTATACACTAGATCCTTTGCAGTTGGTCCAAACAAGTTAATACACCTAGGGAAGCGGAAAACAGATCTTCGCAGTTAGCTTATTCAATTCTGTTGTAGTCAGTCCAGTGCACATCCTAAAGGGTCCCCAACCCCTTATTCTTGACAAACAAAAACCCATAGCACCCCCAAGGTGAGGAACTTCGTCTTATAGAATCCCTTTGTCAGAAAGATCTTGCCAATTGTTTAGACAGCTCTTGCATCTTTGAAGGAGCTAATCTATAAGGTGATCGTGCTACAAGTGCCACACTGGGTACTAAGTCGATTTGAAATTCCACTTGTCGAGTTGGTAAAAGTCCTGGCAAGTCTTCTGGAAAGACTTCCAAAAAATCTCGTACGATAGGTACATCCTCAAGTCGCTTCTCCTCTAACTTTTTCTCTGTCTTCTTTTCAGTTATTGTGGCGCCATAAAGACATGGAATCCATTCTGAATATACTTCAAGGTCTTAGGCACATATGAGTTCAATCTATACTCACTTCTAACCATCAATTCTATCACCTTGAATATTAATATTTCATCACCATAGGATACGAACATCTTCTCATCACCAAACGATCACGACGTGTACTGTCGGCAACCAAACCTACCGGTAATAACGTCCAAATTTCCAAGGTTCTACGGCCATAAGTCGATGTGGAACGGATGGTTTAGCAAATGTTAAAGTACAACCCCGAAATTATAGAATCGCTCTTATTATCGTTCCGTCGGCCAATCTCACCGTTGCGGGCTTCAACTAAGCCAAGCTTTATCCAGCAACTCGATCTTGAGCTTTACCTCAATAGAGCCGAACATTTTAGCGAGCTCGAGCCTTAAGCCCGAGCCCGAACCCAATAAACAAGCTCGAAACACCATAACGAGTCAAGCTAGAGGCTTCAATAGCTGAGCTTGAGCTGTTTATCGAGCTTATCAAAGCTTTCATGTACATAAATTATTTTTGTTTATACATATTTATTATAAACAATGTAAAAGATAATGTGAATATTGGTATAAATAGTTAAATTATTTAATCCTCAAAGATATTTTAAACCCTAAATGCTAAAATGTTTTGTATAAAATTCCTTACTCTTAGTCATCACTAGTTTCTTGACTATTGATAAAGAATTCGGAATATCAATTACTACATTTATTTATAAATTTTGAGTTTTTTTGAGCAGAGCTGAGCCTGTACTTCGAATATTATTTTAGTCGAGCTCTATGCTTTGATGATTAAGGCATGGTTCGAGCTATCAAGCCGAGCTCAAGCTAACTTTTGATTTTCAAGTCAAGCTCAAGCTCTGTTAAGCGCGGAGCTTAGCTGGCTTGATTGCAGCTCTACACACCCCGTCATACTTAGTGTCTAATGCAGATGGGATGATATCAATTAAGGAGCTAAAAGTAGTTGACACAAAACTTCTATCGGCGCCAGTATCAAATAAGATAGAAGCATAACGATTATTGAGGAGAAACGTACCTGTAACGACATCAGGGTCTTGGTTGGCTTCTCCTCCTCCCAATGCATATACTCTTCCCCGAGCTTCTCTATTCCTATCTTGATTCTCATGGTTTTGATTCTTCAGTTTCGAACACTCACTCATGTAGTGCCCTTGCTTTCGACACTCATAGCAAGTAACAATAGCCTTTTGATTTGCCACCGGTGACCTCTGATTTGTTGCAGCAGCGGGAGTCCTAAATCCTTTGTCATGTGACCCCAACTCTTGCAGTTACCCTAAAGACGCACTTTAACAGTGCAAGGCCATAGGTACAACTTACACTTGTTGCACATAGGTAAATTCCCAGCATACACTTTCTTTTCTCCAAGCCCAGCAGTGTAGGCCCTTACCACATTTTGTCTCTTAGATGGTGGTTGTTGCACATGATTATCCCTTTGGTTACTATCCCATCTTCTCTTGTTTTGATCGTTTGGGAGAGGGGAGGACATACCGAACACTATCTTTAGGTTTTAAGGTTATGGAAAACGTATGTATTGAGCTTAACTGTGAGGGTATATATACACCTCTAATCCTATTCCTTGTAGAACAAGAAAAGCTCAAAGTTTCCTTTTCACCCTTTCATAAATCGTTACAAACACCTCCTCTCTTAAACACATATGGTCGGCCCCCCATAGTTTGTTCAGATACCATTAAATCAAGGATATGGATCCTAACTCATTCCATACAGTTTAACCATTTATATTCTTGTTATCGAATTTAATTCAGATTTACCAAATGTGATCAAGAATTATGAAGATCGTTTAGAACTCATCTAGGATCTATAATAACAAAGTTTCTTGATGCGCGGCGGAATTTAAACAAAGAACAATGTTATTTACAAGGTTTTACATTCATACAAGCCCCAATTCTATTTGATCATGATAGAATGTGTTACCTAACTGTAACAGGGATCAAAGATACTTTGATCTTAGGGCTAAAATGATCTCAAGTGGTGAGATCGTTGGTGTTTGCCTACTACATGATTAAACACCTTAAAACACATAAAAACATCTAGGAAAAAACATAAACAATGTCTATGGATCTCTTTATATATAGAGTCCATCTAGACTTACAAAGGAAATCTGATTGTATTACGAAACTAAATCTTTCCTAATCTTGATCTTTATCTTTTTAAGCAAGTCTTCTAGAATCCTCCATCTTCTAGAATTCCATGTAGACGATTTTGATCCTTTTGTTTCATTCTTTTGTCTTTTGTTTCATTCTTTTGTATCATCAAATCAATAAATCCTAATAATCTTCCCCTATTTTATGATGACAAAATAAACAGTAAACTGATTCAAAGATGATCCATAGTAGCTTAATCTTCAGTAATCTTCATCTTCAAATTTGATCTTCCATTAATGAAACAATCTTCCCCTTAACTTAAGATCTCCTTTGAACTTAATGAAGCCTTCTTCAACACAATGAAGCCTTTAATTCTTGTTCCATGTCACGCCACCACACTTAATAAGTTGCAAATTATATCATCTCTGTAACATCTTCCCCTTTTTGTCATTATCCATTAGAGGATTGTGAACATATGCAACTTTGATCTTTACAACAACAAACCATATATTACACTTCTAATCCAAGCTTTCCAATGTCTCAAATTACCCTTCATGATACATAATAAGAATAATGAATTCAAGCAATAGAAACTTAAACTAGCAGTAGTAATAATGACTTAGCAGTAGTAATAAGGTTTAACTTGTTTTGCACAAGCGTATACCTTCCCCTTAAGTGGTGCATTTAGCATATTCAAATGGTTAAACACTTTATCATATTCTCCCCCTGAAACCAATATGTTAATCATCTCTTGACCAAAAGTAATAGAATCAACCATAAGAACTATACGAAAAACTAATCAACACATACCATGTAGTACCATCCATGACGAGCAGCACTAATTCCGCATTAGGGTGAAAAATGACTAACAGTAGTAATCGATACTAAGCAGTAGTAACAATGAAGAGCAGCACTAATGGTTGAGCAGTAGTAAAAATACACTAGCAGTATTAACTATTGTAGAGCAGTAGTAACCATGTATGAAGCAATAGTAACTTCCAATCAGTATTAACATGATAACCACTTCAATAAACTTTCCACAAGAACCTGAACTCGAACTCTTAGCTTCCACTTTCATATCACCTTTACTGTGACTACACTTTGTATTCATCATCAATTTTTAAGGTTTTTAGAAATTAGGGTTTCTAAAAAAATGATTTAAGAATTAAAACCCTAATTTTCACAAACATCTTTATCCTCTTCATTCCTCAATACCTTATCTTTAATACCCAAGTGTTCAAGGAAAAACTTCCAATAACAATGACAAGAACACTAATAAAAACAATGATGAAAGGGACGTAAAACCATACCAACTTTAACTTTTCTGTAGCAGATTTCAAAAATTTATATCTTTCAATTAAACACTCAGATTGAAGATCCCTCTGGTGAGAATATGCTTTTATAAGTAAAGAACCTTCAATAAAAATTTCGTTAAGATCTAACGGTTAACGAATGAGATATCCTCTTTTTACCACAACTGTATAGAAAGTGACGAAAATAGAAACCAAAATCGAATTTTTTAGGTTTCTTTGAATATAAAATATTCTTTCTTCGATTTTAAAACCTTGTAGATCCTAGATCAAGAGCCACATGGCTCTGATACCAATTGTGAAGATCATTTACAACTCATCTGGGATCTATAATAGCAAAGTTTCTTGATGCGCGGCGGAATTTAAACAAAGAACAATGTTATTTAACAAGGTTTTACATTCATACAAGCCCCAATTCTATTTGATCATGATAGAACGTGTTACCTAACTGTAACAGGGATCAAAGATACTTTGATTTTAGGGCTAAAACGATCTCAAGTGATAAGATCGTTGGTGTTTGCCTACTACATGATTAAACACCTTAAGGCACACAAAAACGTCTAGGAAACACACACATAAACAATGTCTATGGATCTCTTTATATATAGAGTCCATCTAGACTTACAAAGAAAATCTAATTGTATTAGGAAACTAAATCTTTTCCTAATCTTGATCTTTATCTTTTTAAGCAAGTCTTCTAGAATCCTCCATCTTTTAGAATTCCATGTAGACGATTTTGATCCTTTTGTTTCATTCTTTTGTATCATCAAATCAATAAATCCTAACAGCCACACAAAATCCTTTGTGCAGCGCACTTTCACCCCTCACTCAGCCTATAAATAGAAGACGAATTTCACACATTTCAATCATCTAATAATCAATCTCATACTTACAAAACCACTAAATATCCATTCCCCAATCATTCTCCAAGCATAAACACCATATCCTTGGAGGAATCAAGATCAAACAATCAAGAACGACGAAGAACATCATACTAGTTTAATAAAAGAATGAAGTATGTTATCAAATCAAGTTATGTTATGAACTCCTTAGCCATGAGAGGCTAAATCTCTCATGACTACTCGGTGATGTTATGATAATGAATAAGTGTTTGGTATGATCATGATCTCTTTAATCTCAAGCTTATGTTGCAATCCTATTATATCCTATCTTATCGGTTTTTGCTTATCAACTTAGATTATATAATCATATCGGTATAGGTAGAAAGACCCGTTATGATCTATGTGGTTTTAAAGATTTGTCTGTGATATTTATCGTCTGTGTTGAGAAATCCACTTTCGTAAATTGATAAGCAAAATAAGCTTTAATATAATAAGTAATTAAACTATTTGGGTGACACATTTGGTCTAGTCTACTAAATATAAGTCTTGAGTTAATTAAGTTAATTTGTGAAAATGTTTTCTGACGAGAAACCCTTTTTATAAGTTAAATGTTCCATCTTCGAGGTCTTAATCATTTTTAACACTTATGAATTATTTTCAACTATCTGAGTAGTCATCTTTATTATCACTGGTAAAAAGTTATTTATAAAATTGTTAAAGTCTATTCTCTTATGATTATTTGAATACTACTCAAATCCCTGTGGATGACCTGGTCTTACCTAAAAGATTATACTACATACGTGGGTTATACTTTTACCAGTGTGTTTCCCTATAATAAAATTGGTATTTTCAGTCATTATAAATTTAAAGTTTTTGAAACACATCAAAGTTTTTGGCGCCGCTGCCGAGGATTTTTAAGCTATTCTATAGTCAACTTTGGAAAATTACTTTAACTCCCCCTCTTTTTTCAAAAAATCACTGTACAGTTTTCTGGCAAACTGACCCAAACAAATTTCTCCTTTGGATGCATACACGTGCTTCCAATTCTGAACTTGTTGAACCTTTACCCGAACCTGAACGTACTCTGAATCGAAGACTTCGTCGACGAAACAGAAGAGTTCCATACGATCAAAGAAACAATCCACCTCAACACCCAGAATTTTCTATCCGTCAATTCTCGACATCAATTACTTCCGTCACTTTCTTGATATTCTTCGAAATTACGATCCAATGGATGATGAACCCATGTGGGCTGCCGACCGTGTTGTCGCTCCGACTCCCGGTTCCGCAATCACTATTCCTGAAACCGCAAACAAATTTGCTATTAAAGGTAACCACTTGACTCTCGTCAAAGGAAACCAATTTGATGGCAGAACCAAAACTGATTCTCATAAACACATTCATGAATTCCTTGAAATCTGCGATATGTTTAAATACAGAGATACCAAAAATGAAGCTGTCCGCCTGATGATGTTTCCCCTATCACTCACCAGAGAGGCAAAAACATGGTTGGACGAACTCAACGAAGGAACTATTGAAACGTGGGATGAACTTCAAACCAATTTCATTAGCTGATTCTTTCCCCTAGCTCTTTTTAATCAACTCCTCGGAGAAATCCGTGCCTTTTCTCAAAATGAAAACGAATCTCTAACCGATGCTTGGCTTCGTATGAAAGAAATGCTCCGAAACTGCCATGGTCATAACCTTTCTAAACGGAATATTATCAAAATCTTTTATCATGGTCTCAGCGAAATAACCCAAGAAGTTCTAAATACCACACCTGGTGGTATTTTTCTCTATAAAACACCAAATCAAGCTTATCAGTTTCTCGAAGATAAAGTCTTACTTAAGCTCGATTGGGCTAAAAATCAAAAAACCAAATCATCTCTTAAGAAAACCGTTGCTTTCGCCGATGAAGGTAGCAGTAATTCCGATACTAACAAAATTATGGCCCGAATGGATGCCATGACCATAAAAATAGATGCTCAGTATAAAGAACTCCAATCTCGAGCTAAACAACCATCACCCGATCTTGACGATGATGACATGCCTATGTCTCATGAAGAAGAGGCTAAATTCATGCAAACTTTCTGTAAGACTCGTTTTTACAATGATTACCGCGACCGAGACTCAAATCGTGAAAATTGGCGTTCAAGCAGACGAAATGATTACAACCGAGACAACTACCGATCCAACAACGATGATAAACCTTATGATCTTCAAAAACAATTCAACGATTTCATGAAATCTTAACAATCAACCTACGCTTTTGTCAAAGAAACATTCATGGACCTCAAAACTCAACTTGAGACAATAGCTAAAAATCATCAAGCTTTCATTCAAAACCTTGAAACTAATTTTGACAAACTCACTGACAAGCAATCTGGTCGACCTTCTGGATCTCTTCCAAGCAACACTCAACCAAACCCCCGAGGTAGCAACTCTAAAGCTTACCAACCATCGCAAGCTCGTAATGAGCATGTGAATGCCGTATTCACAAGAAGTGGTAAATCCTATAGTCCACCGGATAACCCGCACAATCAACAAGACAAATCCGAAAACCCTATCAACTTTGATAGCGATGATGAAGACGATGAACCTACACCACAACCAAAAACTCAACCCACAAAACCAGTAAAAGAAACACCGTTTCCAGAACCATACAAACAAAAAATTCCATATCCTCAACGCCTTAGAAAAGAAAAAATGGAGGCCCAATACGGAAAATTTCTTGACATGATCCGAGTCGTTCGAATCAACGTACCTCTTGTCGACGTCTTAGCCAGAATGCCTAACTATGGAAAATTCCTCAAAGAACTCCTAAGCAACAAGCATAAATTCGAACAAATTTCTGTCGCTTTCCTAAGCGATGAAAGTTCAACGATGATCCAAAATAAAGTTCCACCAAAACTCGGAGACCTAGGAAGTTACCTTATTCCATGTAATTTCAACAAAACTTTCTCCTGCAATGCTTTGGCCGATCTTGGTGCTAGCATTAACCTTATGCCATATTCATTATATGCGAAACTATCTCTCGAAACTCTTAAACCTACCAAAATGAGCGTAAGATTAGCCGACAGATCATTCCAATACCCTGTTGGAATAGCTGAGAATATGCTCATTGAAGTTGGTAAATTCACCTTTCCTGTTGATTTTGATATTCTCGAAATGGAAGAAGACAACAAAGTTTCCCTCATCTTGGGATGACCTTTTCTTCACACTGCTGATGCAGTTATTCGAGTTAAACAGAAACAACTTAATCTTGGAGTTAGGACTGAACGGATGATCTTTAATATCGATTCTGCGATGAAAAACTCTTACTCAAACGATGATACATGTTTTAGTATCGATGTTATCGATGAAATCTTAGAAGAAGATTTCAACGCTCTTTTAGACGAAGGAAGCAAAATTCTCCATTCCATCGAAAGAACCCTTCTTGAAGAAGAAATCTTCTCCAAATTTAATGAATTCATGGCAATGACTGCCAATGAAAATTCTGAATCTAAATCCGAGGCGAAAGAACCACCATTCGAGAAAATCACCATCAACACAGATTATAAAATCAAAACATCTCTCAAAGAGCCTCCTACGGATCTTGAACTTAAACCCCTTCCTGATAATTTGGAATATATTCCTAGAAGAACCATCTTTTCTCCCTGTGATCATATCATCTAAACTCTCTGCTCAAAACAAAATCAAACTTGTATCTGTCCTTAAAAAACATAAGGAAGCCTTTGCTTGGAAAATGACAGACATTCCTGGTATCTGTCCATCATTCTGTAAACACAAGATACAACTTCTGGATTACAAAAAGCCAGTCGTCCAAAAACAAAGAAGACTAAATCCAAACATGCAATAAGTTGTTAAGAAAAAAATCATTAAACTCTTGGATACCGGTATTATTTATCCAATTTCCGATAGTCCTTGGGTTAGTCCTATTCACTGTGTACCAAAGAAAAGTGGTATTACAGTTGTCACCAACAAAAATGATGAACTTGTTCCAACAAGAACCATTACGGGTTGGCGAGTATGCATCGATTATCGTAAACTCAATGAAGCAACCGCAAAAGATCATTTTCCTTTGCCGTTTATGGATCAAAAGTTAGAAAGACTCGCAGGAAATAAATATTTCTATTTCCTCGATGGTTTTTCTATATATTTTCAAATTCCTATCGATCCTATGGATCAAGAAAAAACAACATTCACATGTCCTTTCGGAACATACGCTTATAGGCGAATGCCTTTCGGGCTATGCAATGCTCCAGCTATATTCCAAAGATGCATGTTGGCAATTTTTTATGACATAATCGAAGAATCCGTCAAAGTATTCATGGACGATTTCTCCGTCTTTAGAGACTCTTTCGACAAATGCCTAAACATCCTCGATAAAATGCTCCAGCGTTGTAAAGATGCTCATCTTGTCCTTAATTGGGAGAAATGTCACTTCATGGTCAAAGAAGGAATTGTGCTTGGAGCACAAGTGACTGACCAGGACTTGAAGTCGACAAAGCAAAAATCGACGTAATCTCAAAACTTCCACCCCTACTAATATCAAAGGTATTAGAAGCTTTCTTGGACATGCCGGTTTTTACCGACGTTTCATTAAAGATTTCTTAAAATTGCAACCTCTAACTAAGCTGCTTGAAAAAGATACTCCTGTTAACAACCCACACCTGATCTTGATGATGATGACATGCATATGTCTTGTAAAGAAGTGGCTAAATTTATGCAAACTTTCTGTAAGACTCGTTTTTACAATGATTACCACGACAGAGATTCGAATCGCGATAATTGGCGTTCAAGCAGACAGAATGATAACCATCGAGACAACTACCGATCTAATACCGATGATAAACCGCACGATCTTCAGAAACAATTCAACGATTTCATGAAGTCTCAACAATCAACCAATGCTTTTGTCAAAGAAACATTCATGGACCTCAAAACTCAACTCGAAACAGTAGCCAAAAATCATCAAGCTTCAATCCAGAATCTTGAAACTAAGTTTGATAGACTTGCTGATAAGTAATCTGGTCGACCTTCTGGATCTCTTCCAAGCAACACTTAACCAAATCCACGAGGTAACAATTCTAAAGCTTACCAACCACCGCATGCTCGTAACTAGCATGTGAATGCCGTATTCTCAAGAAGTGGTAAATCCTACAATCTACTAGAAAACCCGAATGAAGAACAAAATAAAAACGAAAACCCTATCAACTTCAATAGTGATGATGAAGATGATGAACCTACACCACAACCAAAAATTTAAACCTATAAACCAGTTAAAGAAACACCATTACCCAAACCATACAAACCAAAAATTCTGTATCCTCAACGCCTAAGAAAAGAAAAAATAGAAGCCCAATACGGAAAATTCCATGACACGATCCGAGCCGTCCGAATCAATATACCTCTTTTTGATGTCTTAGCCAGAATGCCTAACTATGGAAAATTTCTCAAAGAATTCATAAGCAACAAGCATAAAACAGAACAAATTTCTGCCGCTTTCCTTAGCGATGATCCAAAATAAAGTTCCACCAAAACTTGGAGACCCCGGAAGTTTCCTTATTCAATGTAATTTCAACAAAACCTTTTCCCGTAATGCTTTAGCCGATCTTGGTGCTAGCATTAACCTTCTGCCATATTCCTTATATGCGAAACTATCTCTCGAAACTCTTAAACCTACCAAAATGAGCATGAGATTAGCCGACAGATCTTTCTAACACCCTGTTGCAATAGCTGAAAATATGCTCGTTGAAGTTGGTAAATTCACTTTTCCTATCGATTTTGTTATTCTCGAAATGGAAGAAGATAGTAAAGTTCCCCTCATCTTGGGACAACCCTTTCTTCACACTGCTGATGCAGTTATTCGAGTTAAACAGAAACAACTCAATCTTGGAGTTAGGACTGAACGAATGATCTTTAATATCGACTCTACAATGAAATACTCTTACTCAAACGATGATACCTGTTTTAGTATCGATGTTATCGATGAAATTTTAGAAGAAGATTTCGACGCTCTTCTAGACGAACGAAGCAAAATCCTCCATTCCATCGAAGGAACCCTTCTTAAAGAAGAAATTTTTTTGAATTTAATGAATTCATAGCAATGGGTGAAGATGAAAATTCTGAATCCGAATCCGATACCGAAGAACCACCATTCGAAAAAATCACCATCAACACAGATTATAAAATCAAGACATCCCTTGAAGAACCTCCTACGGATCTTGAACTCAAACCTCTTCTGATAACTTGGAATATGTATTCTTAGAAGAACCATCCTTTCTCCCTGTAATCATATCTTCTCAAAACAAAGGCAAACTTGTATTCGTCCTTAAAAAACACAAGGAAGCTTTTGCCTAGAAAACAACTGACATTTCTGGTATCTGCCCATCATTCTGCAAGCACAAGATACAACTTTTGGATGATAAGAAACCAGTTGTCTAAAAACAAAGAAGGTTGAATCCAAATATGCAAAAAGTTGTTAAGAAAGAAATCGTGAAACTCTTGGATACATGTATTATTTATCTAATTGCCGATAGTCCTTGGGTTAGTCCTATTCACTGTGTACCAAAGATAGGAGGTATTATAGTTGTCACAAACGAAAATGATGAACTTGTTCCAATAAGAACCATTACGGGTTAGCGAGTATGCATCGATTATCATAAACTCAATGAAGCAACCGCAAAAGATCATTTTCCTTTATTGTTATGGATTAAATGTTAGAAAGACTCGCAGGAAATAAATATTTCTGTTTCCTCGATGGTTTTTCTGGATATTTTCAAATTACTATCGATCCCAATGATCAAGAAAAAACAACATTCACATGTCCTTTCAGAACATACGCTTATAGGCGAATGCTTTTGGGCTATGCAATGCCCCAGCCACATTCCAAAGGTGCATGTTAGCAATCTTTCACAACATGATTGAAGAATCTGTTGAAGTATTCATGGACGATTTCTCCGTCTTTGGAAACTCTTTCGACAAATGCCTAAACAATCTCGATAAAATGCTCCAGCGTTGTAAAGATGCTCATCTTGTCCTAAATTGGGAAAAATGTCACTTCATGGTCAAAGAAGGAATTGTGCTTAGACACAAGGTGTCTAGCACAGGACTTGAAGTCGACAAAGCAAAAATCAACGTAATCTTAAAACTTCCGCCCCTACTAACATCAAAGGTGTTAGAAGCTTTCTTGGACATGCCGGTTTTTACCGAAGATTCATAAAAGATTTCTTGAAAATTGCTCGACCGCTAACTAAGCTGCTTGAAAAAGATATTCCATTTGAATTCGATGACGAATGTCAAAAAGCATTCGATTTATTAAAAGAGAAACTCACATGTGCTCTTGTGATCGTAAGCCCAAACTGGGATCTTCCATTTGAACTTATGTGTGATGCAAGTGATTTCGCAGTTGGAGCTGTCTTAGGTCAAAAAGATGGTAAAAACTTTCACCCGGTCTATTTCGCAAGTAAAACCCTAAATCCCGCTCAACAAAAATAAACCGTAACCGAAAAAGAACTTATGGTTGTAGTTTTCGCTTTTAATAAATTCAGATCCTATCTTATCCTATCAAAAACAATTGTCCATACCGATCATTCAGCCCTTAAACACCTATTTAAGAAACAAGACGCAAAACCACGTCTCATTCGATGGATTCTACACCTACAAGAATTCAATATAGAAATCAAAGATAGAAAAGGTACAGAAAATGTTGCTGCCGACCATTTATCTCGAATTAAAAACAATGAAACAAGTGATTGATAACTTTCCTGAAGAAACCCTCATGAAAATTGACACCAGAAATGAACCATGGTTTGCAGACTTTGCAAACTATTTAGCAGAAGAAATTAGTGATATTATACCTAAAGGGATGATGTATCAACAAAAGAACAAATTCTTCTCCGACCTCAATACTACTTTTGGGAAGAACCCTATCTTTTCAAAGTATCTTCTGACGGAATTATTAGACGATGTGTATCCGGACCAGCAACCCAAACCATTTTAGATTAATGTCACCACGGACCTACCGGTGGACATTATGGACCAAACATAACTACTAAAAAAGTCTTAAACTCACGATTTTACTGGCCGACAATCATAAAAGAAGCTCATACTTTAGTTCGCCTTTGCGAAGCATGCCAAAAGACCGGAACCAAAAGACGAGAAATATATCAAAACATTATGAGATTCCCTTAACCAACGTTTAAGTATGTGAGATTTTCGATATATGAAGTATTAACTGTATAGGACCATTCCCAAAATCGCATAAATTTGAATATATTCTTGTCTCTGTTGATTACGTATCTAAATGGGCTGAAGCTTAAGCTCTACCACCCAATGATGCCCGAGTGGTTATAACTTTCTTGAAGAAACTATTATCCCATTTTGGAATGCCCAAAGCTCTAATCAGCGATCGAGGTACTCACTTCTGCAACAAAATAATGAAAAAAACAATGAAGAGATATGGAGTTAACCACCGTTTCTCTATAGCATATCACCCTTAACCTAGTGGTCAAGTTGAAAACTCGAATAGAGCTCTTAAAAGAATTCTTGAAAAGGCTGTTAAAGACAATCCTGCTATTTGGTCAAGAAAACTTGATGACGCTCTGTGGGCTTTCGTCGTTGGCTTACAAAATACCAACCGATACCCGTACAACCCTATAATAAACTCATATATGGAAAGAACTGCCACTTACCATTTGAAATTGAACACCGTGCATACTGGGCCTTGAAGAATTGTAATCCAGATCTGATCGCTGCTGGTGAAAAAAGAATGTTTCAGTTACACGAATTAGATAAACTTAGACATCAAGCCTATGAAAAATCTCAATTATACAAAGCAAGAACCAAAGTCTGGCACGATAGAAAACTACAAATGAGAAAAGAATTCAAACATGGAAACAAGGTTCTGCTCTTTCACTCAAAGTACAAATTCAAACAACCAAAACTCAGATCTCGTTGGCTAGGACCATATGTAGTAAAACATCAATATCTATCTTGATTAGTATTGAACTCTATGGAAAAGATGGAAAAATATTTATTGTTAATGGCCATCGACTCAAACTATATCATAAAGAAGAAGATTATAATCACCAAAGGGAAGCAGTTACTCCCTTCTTTCCTAAAGAATGACTCACCAAGTTCGAGTCTAGCTAATGACTCTCTTAAAAATTAAGTGCTTCACGGGAGGCAACCCATGCTTCACTTAAGTGTGGAGGAGTCCCTCCTCCATTCTTCCATTCATATCCTTTGTTTATTCTTTTTTTTAAATAACAAAATTTTTTGTTTTTGTTTTTGTGTGTTTACTTTTATGCAGGTTATATAGCTTTAAGATTTGGAAAATTATAAGATCTGCTTTAAGGTTGCCTCTCTCTCATCTATATATTTCTCTATCCCTAGAAGTAACCGTTTACCCTTAATTTTCCTATTTTATCTCTATTATCAGTTACACATTGAGGCATGTTCAACTTAGAGTGTGGAGACAGAAAAGCCAAATAAAAAAAAAGCATATCCCTCCATGTTTGACCTGTCAAAAATTTACCGAACTGATACTTTCAAAAATATATGCTTTCAAAAGTAAAAAACGCTCTTAGTAAGGCAAATCCAACCAGATTGACATTTTAACTAGCACAAAATCAAGTCCACTAAATTTTAAGAAAATATAAGCCTTTTAGAATATTCGGGTACCCACCATTGGGCACCCAAGATAATTTGAGCCTTTAGCTTTTTGAGTTAAGGGTGAGCAATCATATGATCCTATTCCATTATTATTATGTTGTATATGTGGTTTGTCTCCATTGTCGAACAATGGTATTGGTTTGATAATTATAATTGAAGAGATCCTAAATTAGAAGCTATAGAACTTATGCTTGATCATCATTCATACTAGACCAAAGCCTAACACAGGCTAAATGAATCCCCCGCAAGTTTATGTTCTTCTAAGAACTCCCTTTAGCGGCTAAGTAGCTAACATCCTAGTAAAAAGTTTAAGTGGAAAGATGAAGTTTTGTGCCAATCCTTAGTTATTATTATATGAGGTATGTGAAAAAATGTATGTGTAATATATATATATATATAATATAAATCATATATAATAAGTTTCGAAGATATAAAGCTTAATTTATAGCACATAAAGATTAGTATATGCTCCCGCTTCAGTATCAAGTTATGCTCTTCGGTCAGGTTTATTTGTCAATACAGACCCTATGGTACTGTCTAGATTATGTCTGTGCAAATTGAGTGTTTTCACAAATATAAAACCCTATCTGAGTAAACTGAGTGAATTCTAAATCAAACACATTCCCTATGTGAGGTGCTTAGTTATGTGTCAATGCCTGAAAAAGTTATCCAAACCTGTAAACACTTCTAAAATCCAAATTTTCTTCACATCACGATAACTAATTTTATTTTCTCGCTTTGATTGCTTGAGGGCAAGCAATAACTAAAGTTGAGGATTTGAATAACGCCCAAATTATACATGTTTTTGATGGCGTTATTTGTATATATTTTATCATTTCTCATGAACTTTTGATACTTAATAGCTTAAATTGCTTGCAGGTTCACTTGAAGACATCCCGAGGTTAAACACATCCAAGATTAAATACTTAACGCGTTAAAAAACACCACATTCAAGAAAAGACAAAAGATTCCAGCAATAAAGTGCAAATGTGCACCTTCTGCCTAAGTGTAAGGAGGGCTTCTTTTTTTTCACCCTTTATCTTAACTTTTCTTTTTCATTCTTCAACCCCTTCAATGCTTACCGAGACTTCATAACTAGTACCTTGTTGGGTTTGTTCCAGTACTGGCTCCATCTCAGTCGGCACTTTTCCCTTATTCTCACTTTTACTACTTTTTTCATACCTAAGGACTACTACACTATCTAGTGGAATATCCTTTGGTAGATCCCTCCGGTTCTGGCTGGATCATGGGAATGAATACCTAACCTTAACCACCTTATAACTCCAATACAGTAAATTAAATGGTCGGTCTTTGGTACTTCCACATTTCTGCCAATCACATAACCATTTGCTCCCTCTTCATATATGCATCGATTAATCGAAAGAGTTTAGCACATATATGGGATAGCATACACTTGAAATCTTAAAAATTACATTATTAGCCATATATTTTAATCACATTTTCTCCCCTTATCAAAAATATTAAACCTCTTGATATTTTGGATATCAATTGATTCAAATATAACTGCTTTCGGGGAAAGAATGTCCAATTATTAACAAGCCGCATTAGGAACATTTTTAATGCTCCCCCTTAAATTATGAGGGTATTATATGGTGTTTGAGTATGTTAATTTGAAATTTTTTGAATTTACTAAGAAATTCTTGAAAATTCATACTCAAACACTATATATGCCTATATTTAAGTCTACACTACACATTTATATTCACAAGATTATTATGTACGAGGTTTGACCTGAATGATGAGAACATCATATGATAGAATCATATGGTTCTTTGTAGCAGCCGTAGGTCTTCCCCGTAGTCTCTCATAAGAAGTTGTCTTAGCTTCCCCCGAACCAGCAATCCTTTCTTGAGTAGATTCAAAGATTTCTTGCAAGCTGCATTAAGAAGTCTTGATGTAAAAAGCCCAAATATCTGAAGTACACAATTAATTCGAAACCGTAACACCAAAGTCAATTAAGTCCCGGATGTCCGAATTTCTCCTTATACGATAGTGATGATATAAATTGTAACACCAAAGTCAACTAAGTCCCGGATGTCACAATAATTCCCTCTTAAGTAGTCGAAATGAAAACACCTAAGTCAACTAAGTCCCAAATGTACTCATTTCTTTCTGCAGAATACTGACTATCTTAAGGAATCATCATACTTATCAAACCTATGTGTACCTCTTTTATCAAATATTTCTACTCCTTTTAAAAATAAGCTTAGAGATTAACCGTTTGAGGAAGCATTTATTGAATCAGTAACCAATCTTCTCACGCTTAGAATAAATCTTCTTACAACACTTCCCCCTAGTATCTTAAATGATGCATACTTGAAATTAACAAGATATCTCCACCCCCATGTAGTTGAAATAGTGCACCCGAAAGTAACAAGTTAAACACTGATTTTCTCTGCGGTTATGACATTTGTCTTCCCGGAATGACCTAAAATGAGAATAGGGTATGAATTCTATCACGTGTACTCATTATCTTTCTTGTATATCTATTCCTTCCCCCTTGCTGGTTTCGATACCTCGGAATCAGCAAAACCTAGTACGCACATATACTTGAGATCGTGTTCGAAGAATTGATAAGCTTAAATCTATTCCGTGAGAATCAACTAAGTCTTAAATTGCAAATAAGTCCCTAAAGTTTGAAACAAATGACATCTAAAGCTCTTGTAGTTAATATAAATTAACTCCCCTTGAAATTGTGATCCGTCATTATCAAAAACTTTATCCGTTTATTCCGTGACTTATTTTGAAAGACCGTTTTAAAAGATTATTTGATGAAAATTTCTCCCCCTCAAATAATGACCCGTTTTCTATTTAAAGAGTTGTTGTCATTGTTTGAGTGGTCGAATTATCTTTGAAAATCTTTTTGTGATTAATGAAAATACTGATTCATTGTGAAGACAACTTTTTATCAATAAAAATAAGATTTCTCTTATTTTGACACATAAGCGCACTGACACATACACTAATGGTATAAAGAAAGCACGGGTTGTGTTGCAAAATAAACACAAGCCTTTGCATGGTCATAAAGTAGACCATGCCCGAGAATAAATTCCCATTATGAGGTCAAGTTTTCTTTTTGAAATACTTGTCTTTAAGATGATGACCGGGTTGCTATCTGAAATAATAGCAAGCCATATGGCGTGTTTTGAAAACAGATGGAAATTTTGCTCGAACTTCATTTACAGCCTCGTATTATTATTAAATGACATTTCTAAGATCGTAAATGTTATTGATTGCAAAAGACATGCCAAGATTACTTATTTTTGTATTTTTTTCTGATTTTATAATTTTGTATTTTGTGTTTCTGATTTTATATTTTTCTATTTTGTTTTTATAAAATTTTATAGTAATAAAAATAAAAATAAAAAATAAAATCTCTTTGTGTTTTTATGATCTTATATATTTACATAGGATACAAGAAGATTTCACTTCTTTTGAAGAAAAAGTGCACTGAAGCGTACACTTTTCTTTTCTTTAAGGAGCAGGGACTGAAGTGTTGTCTACAAACGCCATTAAATGAAGCTCGGGTTATGCACTAAATTATACATAAGCTATAGAATGAAGACCGAGTTACAGTCTGAAGTAACTGTAAGTCATTGATGTTGATTAGATGTGTAAAGCAACCCGAATCCAATTACCAAGGTACGATTTATATGACACGCATTGTACACTTGAAGAGCATGGAGAAATAGAAACATTGGATCCCGTACGATTGTTGGGTTCCAAGTGGTTAACAGTCCTAGATTCTACAATCTTAGGTGTTGAACTCGTATGATTTGTTTCCTTGGGTCTCCATTGAGATGCACTACTTGGTTTTATGTTTGTTTTTACAGTTGATTTAACAGGTTTCCTAGGAGGCACTATTTTAGTGGAAGTGAATCTAGTTAAAGGACATTTAGTTCCATCTATAGTGAAAGTCCTTCCTGTGGGCACCCATTTATATCTAAAAATTTTAAACATTTTACCAGTAGGTTTCCATTCTTTCATGTTAATGCTCTTAACAGCCTTAGCTCTAGCACGATCATTCACTTCAGACAAATATTGTACAACACACAAATCATGACTTGCATCAAAATAGAATTTGTGGCATGTTAAGCACACAGATTTAGACTCACTATCTTCTTTAGTCAGACTAGGCTTAGCATTCCTAGTGTGGGCTTCTATTTTTTGATATTTCTGGTTGCTACGTAATGGTTGCATGATCCTATTGTTCTTTGTTTCACTTCGAGGTTTTGATCTGCTAGCATTAGTAGAACATTTTTCATTTATAGAAGGCACTAAAGGTTTGTTAGTGGTCTGAGTCTGGTGAACATCTACTTGAATTTGTGTGTTATTATCTGATGTTGTACTATTCTTTGCAAAAGTGACTTTCCTAGCTTTGTTCATTGGTGTGACGACAACCAACTTCTCACTCTTCAATGGGTAACTAGGACATGTATCACTAACATATACTAACAACTCCTGAATCTGTTCCGTGTACATACAAGTATAAGCTAACGCGTTATCCAAAGGATTTAAGGTTCTAGCTTATTCAACTATATCACAAAGAGTGTCAGCATTTTCTTTAGTGATCCTAATGTAGTCTACATGTGCTACCCTATTGTTCTTAAGCTTTGGGGAGAGTCATTCCCAGTCTAAGTTAAGCATTACTAGGGCAATCACGTTTGGCTTATTCACAGATTCACTACAATCAACAACACTTTTTCCTTTTAGTTTCCTTAATTCTTCTTTCAATGCCGTTATTATGAAAACCTTTTCTTGAAGTTGAGCATTTAAATATGAATTTTCAACAAATTTTGCATTGATTTGAGCAATTAGAGAGTCACTATGTTCTTTTGATTGAACACGTGTCTTTTTAATTGAGTCAAATTGAACTTTGAAAATTGACTTCAAATGCTCGCGTTCATTTCTTAAATTTTCATTTTCAGAAATCAATTTTTCCACACTATGCTCCAGCTCAATATTGATTGATTCAATTTCATCAATGTCCTTCTTGACATTCTCCTCATTCACATTTCCACTTAAAGATTGAATTCTTTCTTTCAACTTCCTTATGACCGTGTCTTTCTCTTGTGACTGAGCTTTCAATTCATTTAATTCAAAGTATTGATCAAAATTTAGAGCACTTTGATTTGAAACAGAATTGTCCCTTTGAAAAATTTCCTGATTAAATTGAGTATCAACTTCTAAAGAAATACAATGTTTTTCAAGTGTTGTATAACTTCTGAAAAGTTTATCGTAAGTCTCTTTTTCAATGAAATCTTTCTTGTTGAAGCCCAGTCTCAAGTTTGAAACACTTTTGATATTCATGCACATTCACAGAAAGCATTATCTATAGAAGAATTCACAACAATATTCACAATATCTTTGTTAATGACTTGTTCCAAGATTCGATCGTTCTCATTTAAAACTTGATTCATTTTAACTTCAAAAGTTTTTGACTCTAAACGATGTTGTTCTACAGCCTGTTCCATTTGGTTAAAAACATTTTGGACTTCAGTAAGTTCATCAATTAAATATTGATTGAATTTATTGAATATGTCCTTGAGTGCTTTTACAAATGGAATAATTTCATCTCTAAAGTAAGCTTTTGTATGTTCAAACCCCCACGTGCCCTCAGTAATAGCTGTGGCCGTGGTTCTTTCTTTAACAACCATGTCAAAGTCAGCAAGATGGTTTTAAATTTCTTCAAACTCGTATTTACCATACTTACTTTAAGAAGTTCTTTTGGAACCTCGACTTTGGTGGGTGTACAAGAAGGAATAGGTTCTGAAGAATTCATAGAATTCTGAGACCAAAAGGCTTGTTCAGCAGATAATTCAGTTTGTGGAACAAATCGTTTTCCAAAATCCTCAGATAGTTTATTAAGAACAGCATAATCAACAGGTTTAGTGTTAACTTTCTTTTCTAAAACCATTGGATCACTTTGTTTCAAAAGAATTTTTGATCGACTCTCTTCCTCTAATATCAAAGTCTCTTCAGAATCAGGAATCAAAATCACATTGGAGTCGTATTTCACATTGGTTTCCTGAATAACTTTACCATCATAAAGCATTGGGTTAATCTGCTGAGCTTTCTTCAGATAAAAAAGATTGAAAACGCTAGAGCTATTGTCTGTAGTGGTAAGTCATAAGAAAAAAACTGTGGTTTTTTGTCAACAGTATGAACAGTTTGCGTTGATATGACTCTCTTTTGTAAACAATATTAAGCTCTTTGATCTTCTTTCTAAGCAATTTCTCGAGTCAATGTTTGTTTCTAGATTCTTCTTTCTTAAAATCATTGTTGAGAAGAGTAACTGTTTACATTAAAGATTCCTTTTCTTTTACATGTTTTGAAATAATTTGTTTAAGATGATCAATCTCGACAGACTGTTCACATGAATCTGAAACGTTATCTTTTCTTTTTAAATCAACATTTTGACCTTCTTTCAAAACATTAACTTTTTCTTTATATCTTTCAAGCTCAGCAGTTAAAGAATCATTGACACTTTTATTATCCAGATTAATTTTGGTGCAATTAATTACTTGGCTTTTCAGTTGTTCAATCACAGATAATACCAGTGTATCTTATTGTGCAGATAAGTTAGAATTCTGAATATTTATCTGTTGTGATTCTGTCACATACTAAGAATAAGGAATGCTATTGCTATCACTAGTTATTTCAGTCTCTGAATGGTTTACAACACTTGACTGTTTAGAAGACAGCTTCACCTGCACACCATGATTAATCATATTGTTATCCACATTATCTGGATTATGTACCTCAGCGAGAGCATCTAAACCATAACTTGAGATATTGGCCATGAAACTTGGTTGTGCATTAGGTACGTCATCACAATCTGAATCATATACCTCTACTTCATCTGCTTGGAAGAGTGCATTAGTTGTCACTGTGAAAGCACCTGGACCATAATCAATTCTTTCTTTAGTATCTGCCAAAATTGTAAGTTGGTCTTTGCTCAACTGAATCCCTGCTTCCTGAAGTTGTGTTAACAACATCTTTTGCTTGAGACATTATATCTTCTTTGATTGAGTAAACGGCCTTGCTATATGATCATTACCCCTTGAACAATTACCTACATAACTCAGAGTCTGTCATTCTGGCATAGCAACTTGGTGCATTAGATTTGACGAAGTCTCTTGTTGATTGTTGGATGATGTGTAAGTTGAAGCAAGTATGGTACTCATAAATGTTAAAGCTTTGGTTAAGCATTTAAGTGGATCATCAATTGAAAGAAAGTATGGTGCAGCAAGGCTTGAATCAACTTGTATAGGATCTGTTGATGATTGTAGAGAAACAGCTGGTGCTTGAGATGCTTGTTGATGAATCACTAGAGATGATTGTGGATGAATAACTTGATATGATTATGGGTGAGTCACTTGATATGATTGTAGATGAATCACTTAATATGATTGTGGATGAATCATTTGATATGATTATGGATGAATCACTTGATATGATTGTAGATGAATCATTGATGGTTTAGGATAAATCACTTGAGAAGCTTGTGGATGAAACATTGAAACTTGATGAGGAACACTTTGAATATGTGATTGCGGATTGTAAACTCTCTCATTTATGTTAAACATTTTGAGGTAATTGATGTGTGAAATCAAATTTGTGGACCTTTTGTAGATTAAGTGATTGTTGTTATGGTTTGAAATCAATTAACGTTCACGGGAATTTACAAATCTATGATTTATACCGAGAAAAGAATTAAATATTTTGCCGGATTTTACAAAATCAAGAAGAAACCGTGAAGCAATGATTAATCGTTGTGAAATCGTTGTTGTTGTTGAAGAACTTGAGCTTTTGTTGACGAATAATGAGCGAAAACGATGAACAGTGCACAAACGTTGAACTTGAAATGATTAACGGTTGATTAAAATTCAAATAAGGACAAACGGTGCAATAACGATTCACTTTTGAGGGCAAACGGCTGTTTTATAAGAACCAAGGACTAACGGTGTAATGTAGTTTCAACAATGAGGGTTAAGAGACCAATAAAGGACTAATGATGAAACTGTCTTCAAATCCAGGGACTGAAAGTGTAAATTCAAAATTTAGATTAATAATCAAAATGTTTTCCCACCTTTCTTTCTGTCTTCTTCGTTTCAAAGTATGAAAAAGGTAACAATTCTTATTTATTCCTCGCGGAATGGTACGGTTATCGTCGGTAAGAAATGAATATACCACGATGATCGTTGCAAGACCGCGATCGTAATGGTATATGTTATAAGTTCCGTAATTGACCGTCACACGAAATCGAAAACCGAAAATGACTTAAAAACAAGTTGATCGGTTCCAATTTTTTATGAGTAGTTCGGTTTACAAAGTCACACAAGTTGTTCGGTTGTCACTTGAAACAAGTTGTTCGGTTGTCACTACAATGAGTTGTTTGGTTCCAACAGACTTTTGAGTTATTCAGTTCCAACAGACTTTTGAGTTGTTCGGTTGGCAAAGTATCAAACACCTTGTGCACGTCTTTTTCTTCTCTTCTTTTCAGCCGAGTTTGTGTTAAACCGTGACCACAGATAAGCTTTTTACACCGGAATAAGCCAACAACAAAAAGCTCTTTTTCCACAAGAATAAGCCACGAAAATATAAGCAAAAGAAAAGAAAATAAGCCACGTTTTAAACTAAACCTTGAATAAGCTACAAACTCTTAACCTCCTAAATAAGCCATGACACTAATAAGCTTTAGATAAGCTGTTCGAAAAGCTGTTTAAACCCTTTATTAAGCCAAAACAAATCACTAAAAAAAAACTTGTTACCAAATAGCTAAACTACATGTCACGGCCTAAAATAAAAATTTGTGAATATGAATTTTAGTAGAGAGCGGCCCACAAAACATATATTTATTTGGAAGAGTTTAGCAATCAGTGAAAATGTAAGCTTGAAAGATTTATAGAAGATGCTTATTTATTCCAAAATAAGCTCGAAAATAAGCACATATTTAAACCACAAATCACTTATTGCCCCAAGATCAAACCTTGGTGATGATACCAATTGAAGGATATTGATTTCACACACACTTATAAACTTAAATAAAGAAAGCTAGAGAGAGAGTGGATGGGAGAACACACTCAAAAACACACACGTAAGAACAAGATTTGTGAGAAAATGCATTCAACAAACCCTCATCCATGTGTGAGAGGTTTTTATATAGTTACAAGATATGGGGCGGGCCGGCTTTCCTTGGACTTTCTATAAGCCGGCCCGGTTAGCTTACTATTTAATACATGAATTTGTCTAACTATTACAAAGGCTCGTGAGATCGATAATGGTCGTCACTTCACTAAAAACTGAATTCCTAACAACAAAGGTATTACTTTTCTTGTTTTAACTTTGATTGATCATATGACTCTACGGATTCGTTAATAGGTGCTTGTTCCGCTGCGTTTTATATTTGTTTATAAGAATATTGCATTTATGCAGTCACCTATAGTGGTATCACGAGCATCATAAATGTCATATAGATCCATCTTGTATCGTAAAATGGCTAAAAACGTGTGTTTTTAATGGAATCAAAGGATAATTTTAAAACAGCCCACAAGGCTTATTTTTTGGAATTATTTCGACCCATATAGGGTCTTATGATCTGTTATTTTTGATCCCATATCCATTTGTTATGCATACTTTAATTGGTTTTGTTATCGGGTACGTGTAAAAGGGCCTAACTCGCGCGTTTTGGAACGATTCTTGAATCGATTTTAAATCAGCCCCTTGGGCATTAAATTTTGAATTAATATGGTTGTTATAAGGTCTTTAATAAAGTACATAATTATCCTTAAGCCATTGGTTACACGTACCAATCGGGGTTTTAATTCTAGTTAAATTATTTCTTCGATTCGTTGGCTAACAATTTATTTCTTGTTAATTATTTTTTATCCATGGAAAATACATGCATGTTTGGCCATGGACTTAGCCAACACCTTGTTAATACATGATATTATGGTATTATTATGTTGTGTATGCAAAGCCGATGAAAACCATGACCACTTGTGAATTGATTCGCTAGTTATTGCATTTAATTTCAGTTTTTGGGTTTTGCCATTGTTTCGGCTTCTTTTGTATGCTTTTAATTTTCATTGTAGCCATTGTTTGGGCACTTTACAGTAGTTAGATAATAGGATAAATGTATTCAATCATAAAAATTATTGTAACCGTTGTTTGGATTCGAATGGCGCAAGAGTTAAAGGCATAAAGTCAAATTTGGAGTTGCTGGAGTAACCTCCACTAAAAGTGGGTTTCTTGGAGTTCTATAAGGAGTTAGAAGCTGAAATTTTTGGAGCAGGTTCACAAATCATGGGGCTACAATTTTTTCAACTGGAGCTCAGATTGGGGAAGATTCTTTATAGGAGTTTTTGGCCCGTCAAGTCAGCTGAAATTTTATGGCAGTTTTGGCAATCATATTCATTAAGGGTTTCGCTTGCTCATGATGGTTCTTGGGGCAAGTGGGAGCCCTCCTTGTGGTTGTGTGTTTAACCCTTAGTTGACTTCTTGGTTCTCGTGCTAGATCATGAGACCAAACATAGGTTTATCATCAGTTGAGGCTTTGCATACTTATGGTTGTGTTTGTTTTTGTTTGCTTTTATATATGTTTGGAATATATATAACTTGCAAATGCTTTTATAAAACTAAAAATAAAACACAAACCAATTTTAGAAACTAAATCTTTGATTTAGTTTAAAGTTTAAATATGATTTGAAACTAAACACTTGTTTTTTATATAAATAACACTAAATAAATGTTATGATTGTTATTTAATTTATGTATTGTTCAAACTAATATTTATTCCACCTAGGTTGTATTAGACTTAAGTTAAAAATAGTTTTTTTTAACTTGTGCCACGAAGGATGAATGCATGCTTCCCCGTACACACTTTTTGATCATGTATTTATCAAAAATAATACCCGTCAAATTTAAGTCATGCCGTCCAATTGGTTGAGATCACCTGCAATTAACCTTTTGCTATGCGTGAGACGTAGGTGAATGTAGACCCAAGGAGATATTCTCTAAGCATGAGACCTAGATATATTCACTCTCGCATTGGATGACTTAATCGAGTTAAGCAGGTGAGACCTTGGCTTGAGGCAAGGATGGGACTAAACATGCCAACTTGCCATTGTTTCTCCGGTTACAAATGTCATGAGTCTCATATGGTATAAGAATTGCACAAGTTTTTGCAATTGATGAACGTCACCTACCTATTGAATCTATCATTGCTAGCAGATCAATTGATGTGATGGTGGAACCTCAATGAGGATCTTAGCCTTTTGTAAAATTAATTGTTTTATATTATAAACAAGGGTAGTTAATTTTAAAAGGATAATTATCAAAAATACTAATATGAACTTTGTAATTTTTTTTAATTAGCTTTTGTTAGATTTGATTTGATTGTGAAAATAAAATTGTGATGAAGGTTTTAGGTTTAGTGAGATTGGTTGATGTTGTATTTGTATTTGGCTGAGTATTGGGAAGCTGTTGGTGATGTAATTTTGGTTTAACCAAGAGTCTGTCCATCTTCTTCTTCTTCTTTTCTGTTGACTTTGACTCGTATGAGTTGACCCGGTCAACTCGGTAAGTACCGAGTTGACACGGTTTGGGTTAAGGGTAGTAACTCGCTGCCAAGCAACTCGCTATTTCTGACAACTCGCTGGTCAGAGGAAATTTGGGCAACATGACGTTTGATTTTGACGTTAGAGAGTTGTCTTCAATTTGTACCTGTAACTCGTTGCTCCCAACTCGCTACCCCAACTCGCTAGTAAGGTCTGCCAACTAGCTACCTGTTGTTTTTTGTCTTTTAGCAAAAACAAAAAAAAATAAAAAGTCTTGTCCTTTAACCTGAAATTCCAGATTTGTGTTCCCTAACCATTTCATCAACTCGCTACAAAGAACTCCAAGAACCCAGAAATAATAAGTTGATAAGCACCAGAATCAGCTGATAAATAGGCTGCAAAAACAAACTGACCCAACAAACAACAAACCATCCAAAGATCTTTAACCAGAAACAACAGATTTATTTTGGACATGAACTTGTGACATATTAAACAGAAACTCAAACGTGACAAAATAGGCAAAAGTGAGATTTTGAGACAAGTAACAGATTAGTGAATACCAACCGGACCATAAAATGTAACCCGACCCAAGAGTGTAACCATGGCTCTTGATACCACTTGTTAAGTTTATAAGAATCTTAGATCCGGTGGTCTTGGTGAATCAAACCATATGGTAGTCATGTTTAGAGAGAGAGAGTAGAGGGAGAAACAAATGTGTGTAAAATATATGAAAAGTGAAAATGTTACAAGTGTCTCACCCCTCCATGGAAGCAATGGAGGGGTATATATACCACCATCTAATACATAAATTTACTAAGTTGACCAATTTAGTCCCTACGTATGGTGGTATGTTAAACTATGGTAATTCCATAATGTCGTCACATAAAATGAAATCCTAACACTTTTTGATCATGTATTTATCAAAAATAATACCCGTCAAATTTAAGTCATGCCGTCCAATTGGTTGAGAACACTTGCATTTGCTTTTTACTCTGCATAAGACGTAGGTGAACTGTAACCCAAGGTGGTTATTCTCTATGCGTGAGACCTAGATATATTCTCACATGTTCTCGCATTGGATGACTTAATCGAGTTAAGCAGGTGAGACCTTGGCTCGAGGCAAGGATGGGACTAAACATGTCAGATCAACATTGTTACTCTGGTTACAAATGTCACGAGTCTCGTATGGTCTAAGAATTGCATAGTTTTTTCCAATTGGTGAACGTCAACTACCTATCGAATCTATCATTGCAAGCATATCAACTGATGTGATGGTGGAACCTCAATAAGGATCTTAGCCTTTTGTAAAATTAATTATTTTATATTATAAACTTGGGTAGTTAATTTTAAAAGGATAATTATCGAAAATACTAGATTGAACTTTGAAATTTCTATTAATGACATTTATGCAACACAAACCGTAAACAAAAGTTTGTTTCCTTTCCTTATTAAAGGAAGACAAACTAAGTCTTATTTCCTTGTAAGAAAAAGACTTATTCCTATCCTTTCTACTTGTATGAGAAAGCTATAATAGGAACACTTGAATTTTCCAATTCTAATCAAACTCAAAGCATACTTACTCGAGAAATTGTTTTATCTTATAAAAGACAAACGGTTAAGTATGGTTGCACATCTTAGTTGGATGACTAGAGAACATGTTTTCTATAGCCACCAAATGATACATCTTGAAGCGTCAAGACATAGTATGAGTTTTAATAATTAGAAATGGAAATCTCAATAAACTGCGAAAGAGAAAAGGAAATTAATAGCATGTTTTCTAGTAGTTTTCCTTAACTTGATATTTTTCCTAAGATTCTACACACACTTGAGGTAATGTAGAAGGAGGAATTGCATGCAAAACTTTCAAGTTATAGAATGGCATTGATGGCTAGTCCATAATAAATATAGTAGAAGATGGCTAGTCCATAATAAATATAGTAGAACTTGATGCACTTCTTTTAATATCTAGTACATGTTTACTAGTCTACGAGGCTCACATTAGTAATAATGTGCAGATGTTCAAAGAGTAGAAAAGTAAATAAATTGCTACTTGCACTTCATTGGTATAGACACACATTTAATGTTGTCTTATCTAATGGGAGCAACGCATTTTATTGATATAGACACACATGTAATGTTGTCTAAATTCAGTAGGAGCTATGAGCTTATCACCTTGTAAGTGACCCATTTTATTTCTTACGAACTTGAAACAATACATTACTTTTCAGATATGAAGCATCATAGTTTTATAAGAATCATTGCATATTATTCTATTAGATAACTTGTCGCTTTTCTGATGTCGTTGCCTAAAATGTTATCTATACAATGTTTATGCATGATTGCTTATTAAACAATTAAATTCTAGATATACTTGTAATGCAAATGTGATTTAAGTATGACTTAAATCATATCGTATCTGTGACATTGTCATATTATTCATATAAACAAGCGGAAGCGTGGTGGACTCATAACCCACTAGTCTCGGGATCGTAACCTGACTCATAATATGCTCATTTATTTGTACAAATACTTGATGTTGGGCCATGCACAAGTAGGAGAAATCCTAATTGTGTGCAAGGTACAACACATAACAATTTGATTACCAATTTACCATATCTCTCTCTCTTCTTTTCTCTCTATAAAAACACGGTACACAAACACATAAAAATATGTATTTTTGTTTTTCTTGATCCAACTTTTGTATCTTGTTCATTCAAAAGTGTTAGGATTCTTGATTTGATGAGACAAAAAAGTAAATAAAAGAATAAAACAAAAGGACTTAAAGGCAAAGGAGGAATTCTTCAAAAGATAGAAGATTTTGAAGATTCTAGAAGATCTCCTTATTCAGATAGAAGATTTAGAAGATAAAGCTTAAAGTTTAAAAGATTTATTTGTTTTTCTAATTCTTATCTTTTGTTAACCTAGATTCCTTATGTTATAAAAAGAGGACCAGGCGTGTAGGTTTAGTGTGTGT
The DNA here is from genome assembly GCA_026074375.1 of Tanacetum coccineum. Classification (NCBI taxonomy): domain Eukaryota; kingdom Viridiplantae; phylum Streptophyta; class Magnoliopsida; order Asterales; family Asteraceae; genus Tanacetum; species Tanacetum coccineum. The sequence continues at coordinate 983 of BQNB010009393.1, read as the reverse complement.
CAATATGTAATCACCAGGAAAGTGTGTGTGTTCTAGGCGTCCAGTCTCATTGTAGACGCCTAGGTTGGTTGTGTTTTAGCCCCAAGATCAATGTTTCATTAATCCTGTTAGATTAGGTAACCGTTCTACAGTTGATCATGTAGAATTAGGGCCTGTAGTAGTCATTGTAGAGAAGATAATGATTAAAAACCTTGTTGAATAACTTTTTTCATTATGATATTTCCGCTATGCATATATTCTATGTTCATTGTTATTATCTTAGATAAAAGTTCTAATCAAACTGAGCTTACAACGATCTAAGGAGTTACTCCCTCCGTCCCATATTAAATGTCAACTTTGATTTTTTTGAAGTCTCTTTTTTTTACTTTGACCTTAAATATTTTTGTTTGTGTTATATAATATTTGATGCAAAATATATGAATGGATTGGGCTTGAAATGTATTTTCGATTGGTATAATTTTGTTGAAGTATTATATAACACAAATGAAAGTATTTAAGGTCAAAGTTAAAGAAAAAAAACTTAAAAAGTCAAAACTGGACATTTAATATGGGACGGAGGTAGTATTTAGAACTCTATAATTGGTATCAGAGCTTGTGCTTTGAGAAACTTTGATCTAGAAGAAACAGTTTAGAAGAACTCTTTACTCAACAAGAAGAGATGGAACTAGAAACTACACAAACCAGTACCACTACAAACCTGCCTATGCTTAAGCAGGGTGAATATGAAATGTGGAAGTTAAAAATTGAGCAATACTTTCAAGTACAAGACTATGCTCTATGGGGTGTCATAGAAAATGGAAACTCTTTCAAACCAGCAGCTCAAACAACAACAAATGTTGATGGTTCCTCAACTACATTAATACCATGTCAAGTAACTGCTGATGAAAAGACACAAAAGAAGAATGATGTGAAGGCAAGAAGTATGTTACTAATGGCACTTCTAAATGAACATCTACTGACTTTTAATCAGTACAAGGATGCTA
>BQNB010009392.1:0-86933 GCA_026074375.1 Tanacetum coccineum | reverse complement strand
AAGTAATTTGTTTAAAATTTATAAATTAATTATGAGATTATTAAATAGTAGTGACCTTAAATTCGGGTTCTTACAGTCAAAAGGTCCGTGCTAATGCTGCAAGACAAGCTAAAAAAGGAAAATGGGAGAAAATTTCCAAAGACAACCATGTGCAACAACCACCGTATAAGAGATAGAGTGTGGTGAGAGCCTACATATCTAGAGCTAATGAGAAGAAAGCATATGCTGGGAATTTGCCTTACTACAAAGTTTAAGTTGCATCATGTGTTGGGAATTATATTTGAGTTGATAAAACAAAACATATGAAAGATGAAGGACTTAAAAGGTAAAGGAGGAATTCTTTAAAAGATGGAAGATTTTGAAGATTCTGAAGATAAACTTAAATGTTAAAAAGATTTATTAATATCTTTATTTGTTCTTATCCTTTGTAAACCTAATATATCTACTATATAAAGAGATACAGGTCATTAGGTTTAGGTGTACAAGTCGTGAGTTCCATAGTGTACCTAAATGTGTGTGTGTGTGTGTGTGTGTGTGTGTGTATTCCAGGCGTAGAGATGTAGACGCCATATGTTAGGTTTAACCTCAAGGATCTTATGATTCCTGTTACAGTTCATTGATGTAACCGTATTATTCTGATCAAATATTATTAGGTCTAGGAATGTTTGGTAAAACCTTGTTCATAACATTGTTCTTTATATGTTAATTCCGCTATGCAAAATATGTTATCAATGTTATTATATCCTAGATGGCTTAAACAGTCCTAGAAGATTATCAACGATTCTTTAATCTTCACAATTGGTATCAGAGCCTTGTGGCTCGATATCTAGGATCTATAAGGTTTATTAAAGTCGAATCTATAATGAAAAGAAGGTACAAGTTTCTGCTTTTGGTTCTTTGATCATATTTGATGCATCTAGGGTTTTCTATAAAACCTAATCTGATCGAGCATAAGAATTGAAGATGGTGTTAAAGGTTGCAATAATCCATTGCTTAATGGTTGTTCGCGTATGTAGGCTTGTATATTGAGCAGGTTAAACGTGAAGATGTTAAGTGCATGACGTGGAGATCAACAAATGGCAATGAAGGTCAGTTAATTTGTATTAAACTTAAAACCCTTAAGGAGACTTTAGATAATCAAGGTAAGTTTGAAGGATTGTGATTGATAAGGGTTTTACGTCCTTGGTGCTTTTTATAAACAAAATGCAAACATTTTTTTTGGTTATTGCGTATAAGCTGTTTCAACGAGCAGTACTAAGTTCCAAGTATATATGGTTAATACTGCTAATTATATCATTAGTATTGTTCGTAATAGTTAATACTACTTGTGGTTCGAAGTAGGTTTTGGACAGTGGGATATGGCATTAAAGCTACAAGTTAAATCTGTTTTGATGTTTGTTCTAATTAGAAGGTCATGACAAGAGTTTTTATCACTTGTGATTTGTAATTGATTAATGGTTTCTACTTTTCGTTACAAGTTACTGTCAAAAGAATGAAAAATTTATGACAGTAAAAGCGTCACTAACAGAATGGAAGGAAGGAAAATGAAGATTAGTGACAGATTCGTGACAGAAAAAGTGTTGCTAATTGGTAATTACTTAGTATTGCTTATTAAAAAGTTAGTACTGCTCCTTTATTTTTAATATTGTTCAAGCAATATTTAGTACTGGTAAGCATTATGTTTGTACTGCTGCCATAGGACAATTAGTACTGCCAGCTTTATACTTAGTACTGCTTCGTGTTTGGTTAATACTGCTACAATATTCGTTAATACTCATGTCTAAAATTGATGGTACTGTTGGTTACATGTTACTGCTGCTACATGTAATATATGGGATGCTGCTATGACAAGAAGTACTATGTTCAAAGGTGTGATTGATGTTTCGTTTAAGGGGAAGCTAACATGTTATGATTTTAAATGATCTTAAACATTTAAAGGCTCATATTTATTGGATTAATTGGTTATGAAGATGGTTATTTATCACTTATTTGGAGTTGAAGTGGAGTTTCAAAGGTTTGTGTTTTATTATATCTCAAATGGCTTACAACATTTGGAGGTAACTTGTTCGTGCTTAGAAACGATGTGACAAAAACTTGATGAATCTAGCAAAGGTGTGTGATTTACAAACTTATGGTGCTCAATGCTCACATTTGCTATCACTTTGGTTATGTGTCTCATAGAAGATGAGGATTTTGTCAAGAGGTTGCGATCTACTTATATTTTGGTCTTGGTATGAGTTTGACGTCACGTGGATAGTACAAGTTATGAGACACAAGTTTGGGTTCTTCTACTTTAGCATCAAGTTCGTTATACTTAGTTTTCTTCCTTAGTGATCATTACATAGAGCTTACAAAATTGAAGATTCAAGAAATGGTTAACATATGGCTTTCAGGGGAAGCTTATTGTTAAAATGTTTAACCATTTATATGCTACATGAGGTAAAGGTTTTTACTACTGCTAGTCATTATTACTACTGCTAGTTTAAGTTTCTACTGCTCAAGTTTATTTATCTTAAGGCGCGTCATAAAGGGTAATTTGAGTTGTTGGAAGGCTAGATTAGAAGTGTGATAGTGGTTTGTGTTGTCGAAATCAAAGTTGCATACTTTAGTCCCCTATTTGATGATGACAAAAAAGGGAAGAACGCGTTACAAAGATGATTTGCAACTTGTAGATCCTTGGTGGTATAGTTCTATTCTTTCATATATATTAGCTTCAGGGGAAAAAGCTCGTGCTTATTTTGGTTTTGTCATTATCAACTAGGGGAAGATTGTTGGGAATTATATTTGAGTTGATAAGACAAAACATATGAAAGATGAAGGACTTAAAAGACAAAGGAGGAATTCTTCAAAAGATGGAAGATTTTGAAGATTCTAAAGATAAACTTAAATGTTAAAAAGATTTATTAATATCTTTATTTGTTCTTATCCTTTGTAAACCTAATATCTCTAGTATATAAAGAGATATAGGTCATTAGGTTTAGGTGTACAATTCGTGAGTTCCTGTACCTAAACGTGTGTGTGTGTATTCCAGGCGTGTGTTATGTAGACGCCATATGTAGTTTAGCCCCAAGGTAATCAAGGTTTTCCTTGATCCCTGTTACAGTTCATTGATGTAACCGTATTGTTCTGATCAAATAATATTGGGGCTTGGAATGTTTGGTAAAACCTTGTTGAATAACATTGTTCTTTATGTGTTAATTCTGCTGTACAAAATATATTATCAATGTTATTGTTATCCTAGATTAGATCTAAACAATCTGAGCTTACAACGATCTAAGGAGTTATTTAGACCTTTACAATTGGTATTAGAGCCACGGGGCTCTTGATCTAGGATCTTACAATGTGTATTATGGTCGAGTTTATGATGAAAAAGGTGTCGTGTTTCTGCTTTGAAGTTTGGTATAAAAATGATGCAATTAGGGTTTTGTACAAACCCTAAATCTGGTCAAGCAGAAGACACAACGATTGTTAAAAAGTTGTTGTTGATTGATTCATGATCAGTTCTTGATAAAAGAAGCAGCAGCAGATAACTATCACGTGTTTTAGTTCTAATAGACGTTATGTGTAATCCTAAGTCACCGGCTTAGTCTACCTATCCACTTAACCATATATCGAAATAGGGTTTTCTGTTGGTCATCCTATTAGTCTAGCTATATGAATAAGCGTTATATGTTTCTATCCCGGACTCTTAGCATACGCCCAAACAACGTCGAAGTAGCAGCGCATCAAATATGTAGGACTAGATCCAGTTGAATGATAGAAAAAACACATAATTAAGCACATAAATGGATATGAAGTGATAAACATAATCAACATGCAATGAATAAAGAACAATCGCTATAAATATAAATCAAAAAATTATATTATCATAAACATGGCTAATACCTAAAGGTATTAGCCGATAGTCATTATAACAATACACGAAATCATAGATGAACGATTAAACATAATGCTAACCGAACGCGTATAGTGGAGTGTAGAGATTACAAGAGTTTTCCCATTGATCAGACCACTTTTTAGGACCTTCTTGGCTTCATTGATCTTCTGGAAATTAGACTTGGGTAAAAAGCATACCTTAAATCGTATTTATGATTTGGTAATTATAGACTCTGAAAAATTGGTCGATACGGCGTATAGGAACTCAATACGGCGTATCGAGGTTGCTTGGCGTGGGCTCCAAGAATAAAATATTCTAAAATTCTTGCGTAGGAATTTGGATACGCCGTATCCGATTTTTGGATACGGTGTATTGACCAATACGCCATATCCGTTTCTTGGATACATAGTATTGACCAATACAAAGTATTGGGGTTTTTGGATACTGAGTATTGGCTAAAAATGTGTTTTTCTTGATTTTTGACCAAAGTATCATATACGGCGTATCAATGGCGCATTCTTCAAGGTAAGCAATGGTCTTTGAGGTTTCAAAGTCTTTAGTTACAAACGGTTATTTGTCTAGATGAGACGGCGCCGTATCGTGTGCAGATGCAGTCGACTTTCTTTAGACTCTTCGTTTATGCTCATAATGCGCGCCTTTTGCTATCTTTCACCAAGTACTTCATAATTACTGCAATTCTCAAATACAAACGATTAAGTAACAATTCTTTGCAATAATTATACAAAATGGGTAATATACATGGGATAAATGATGCTATAAAATAGACGTTATTTGATGTCATCAAATATCCCCCCATTTAAATCCTACTTGTCCTCAAGTAGCCTTTAGAAGTTTATAAAAATGTATCCCTAAGGATATTTTCCGTTAAAGCATTTATTTGATCTATTACAAGTACACAACCAAACACCTCACGAAGTAGGAAGATGAAAACATTTAAATCACTCAACTAATCTATGTGGTAACATGTAACTAATTCGCTCAATTGCTCGGTCGTGACGAGTATTCTATCATAAGCTTGACAAGGATACACATCTCCACCACTAAAGCCAAGGAGTAACAAGTTTATAAAGGTAAATATGGGTTTTTTGCATGAAAAGGCTTACGGTTGATCATTCTACAATCTTTCACCAAAAGTACCACTCCCATAAGGCAACTAAAGCACACATACATGGCCGTAACTACGGAATAGACATGTGTGTTCGATCACATCCCCATTCAAATTTAACCAATGGTTAGGATGAAGAATGATATTGGGTAGGGACCTTCTAACTTTCACCAAAAGTTATAAACCAACGAGGCAGCTGAGACATGCATACATGGCCGTAACGACGGAATACACATGCACGCTCGATCACATCCTCATTCGCGTAAAACCAATGGCTAATCATTAGGTGAGAGGGAAGTAAATTGTTTTTAAATAAAAATCAAGAAACAAATAGATTAAGAAATCATCCCATACTTTACATGCTTTTATAAAGACAAGTGGCGATATCCCACTTTATACAAAACTTTACATCGTTGATTTATAACCATCCATCAACGAATAATCGATCCTTGAAATAATTTCATTGGTTTAAGCTTTAACGAACCGACTATCTTTAAACTTTTCTCCTCTTTTTTTGTTGCAATTTTTTTTTTGTTTTTTTAACTTTATTAATTTTTTTTAACATACTATACTACGAATCTCAGTGTAATTTCACCATCTTCACAATCATAATAACTCTGGTTAATTTCTTCCTTGCGAATAAAACGAGCTTAATATTGCAATGCTTTTGACATACATACGATTTTATAAAAAATGTTAAAGTTTAATATATATTTTCGAAAAAAAAACTTTCAAAAGACACCCTAAACTAATTAATAAATTTAAAATAAACCACAGGGCTAGACAAAAAATACAACCTCATAACAGAATGTCAAACATATAACATGAAAAATGCCAAATTTAGAAATAAGACTCGGGAAATACAAACTTTACACTTTAAGCAACTAGCAACTATAAATTAAACTTAATCTAACAGGGTAGGTTAAGGTGTAAGGGTGTAACGAAACAAATAGTTGGTGTAAATTCCTAAAGGATTGGCTCTACGGGTTGTTCTAGTGGATCATCACTCTAAAGATGAGAGTGGAAAGGGTTTAAATGGGAGGTTAACTAACCGGTGTAGTTAGTTAATAAGCAACATGTAAAGGCGATTTGGGTGTAATCCTAAAATTTACCAATTTAAACAAGTTACTCCATCTAAATCCATAGTACTCATCACTGTGGTCTCGAGTGATATACCAAGCCAAGTTCTAAAGTCTACAACATCACCGAGACACTCATATTTTGTGGAATTTGGGTAAACATTTGGAAACGGAAAGGCTAAATCCTCACAATATCTAACAAGGGTTATTGTGTGCGGGTTATGTATCAAGTAATTTCACAAAAGTATGCTTGAATTTTTTTTGAATTTGAGCATAATTTAAGCTTTTTATTATGAAAAATAGGACAAGTAAACATTCTAATTCCATCCCTCCCTTGAATTATACAACGTCCTCGTTGTATATATAAAACATTAAATACGGAAATTAAAAAGAATTAGAATGAGAAACTCCCTTGATATTTGCTCGGTAGATTCTCTATGTTGAGTTTAATAGCAAGAATTCATGTTGAACAGTCGCCTTGAAGTTTCAAGACTCCAACACTTCAAGATTTCTAGATTTCTAAATTCTCCACCAACATTTGTCGATTTTTTCTTTTACGAGGTCTTGTGTATAATAGGAAAAACAAGTGCAATACTGTACAGGAAGTCGATACGCTGTATCCATTCCCCAGGATACGTCATATTGATACCTGTGTCGTATACGCTGTATTCGTTTAACGAATACGCTGTATAGACTGTGCTGAAAATAAAGACTGAATAACGTCCAGATAGTTAATACGCCATATCCATGGGGTTTGGATACGCCGTATCAGCTATCTGGGAAGACAGACTCGATAAAAATTGTAAATTACATTCCGGGTTGTCTCCCGGCAAGCACTTTTGTTTTTGTGAGAGTCTTTAAGTTTGACTCCCTTCAGCTTCTCGTTGCGTCATTCTCCAACTCTATAACCTCATCATCCTCCTTGTCAATGTCACCTCTGTAATATTGCTTCAATCGTTGCCCATTGACTTTGAAGCTAAACCCGTCCCTGACAGTGATTTCTATAGCCCCATGTGGATACACCGTTTTAACAATGTTAGGATCGCTCCATTTCGATTTAAGTTTTCCAGAGTACATCTTCAAACGAGAATTATAAAGTAGCACCTTGTCGCCTGCCTTAAAATCTTTATCACCACAAAGTATAGAATCATGCCATATCTTGGTCCGTTCTTTGTAAATTCTAGTATTCTCATAAGCACCATCTATTAATTAGGCTAACTCGTTAAGCTGCATAAGACGACTTTCGCTAGCAAGCGTTAAATCCACATTACATTGTTTTAATGCCCAATATGGCTTATACTAGATTTCTACGGGTAAATGGCATGCTTTCCCATAAACTAATCTAAAAGGTGTACACCTTGTCGGTGTTTTGTAGGCCGTCCTAAACGCCCATAACGCATCGTTAAATTTTTTTGACCAACCTTTAGGATTGTACCCCACTGATCTCTCTAGGATGCGCTTAATAGCCCTATTAGTAACTTTAGTTTGTCCATTAGATTGAGGGTGATACGCCGTGGATAATTTGTAAGTCACACCATATCTTTATAAAGCTTTTTCGAGCTGGGAATTACAAAAATGTGTCCCTCTATCACTAATCAAAGCTTTAGGAACTCCAAACCTAGTGAATAACTATCTTAAAAACTTAACCACAACACGCACATCATTTGTAGGTAATGCTTGAGCTTCGACCCATTTGGACACATAATCGATAGCTACTAATATGTATTTATTACCTCTAGATTCGGGAAATGGTCCCTTGAAATCTAATCCCCAAACATCAAAGACTTTGCATACCTGAATGTTATTTTGAGGCAGTTCGTTCCCTGAAGATATGTTTCCTGATCTTTGACATGCATCACATCGTCTTACGTACTCATTATCATCCTTAAAGACACTAGGCCAATAAAATCCAGACTCATAAACCTTCTTTGCGGTAATATTAGCACTATAATGCCCACCTGTAGGTCCCGAATGACAATGTGCCATAATTTTAAGGGTTTCGCTTCCAGCCACACATCTTCTCATTATATTATATGAGCACAGTTTAAATGCATAAGGTTCCTCCCAGAAGTAAGTCTTGACTTGCGAGAAAAATCTCTTTCTTTTTTTAAAGGTCCAATTTGGGGGGAATAACCTTTCCAACAATATAATTAACAAAATTCACATACCATGGTTCATCGTCTTTAATCTTGGATTTTAGCACCATTAAATGCTTGTCGGAGAATTTATCAGCAATTTCCCTTTCAGTTAACACCTCCATATGCGAACTCTTAAACCTATATAAGTGATCTGTAGCCAAGTCTTCTACTTCCTTATGTTTCTCTAATACTTAACAAGGGATAGTAATTAAAAATCTAAAAACCTTTAATATAAATTCCTAAAATAAATATAAATTATTTATTAACAAATAAATATATATAGATTAAAATAATATTTCTATTTTTTTTCTGTTTTATATAACGTATGATTTGAAAAAAAAGAAAAAAACTATATACAAAGTTATGGTTAATTATTCTTTAAAAAAATAACAAATTAAATCTAAATTAAAAATAATAAAAAAAATACTTAAGATCCCCTTTAGTGTGTATTGCTTTTATATAAATGTTTAGTAAAATAATATTTAAAATAAAAATTAATTAAAATCTTTTATCACTCAGATATTAATATAATATGGAATGATTTAATGCTTTTATGTTTTATTTATGTTTTAAGCTTTAGAATATAAAATAACAAAAAATAAAAATTGTATAAAATTAATTGAAAGATAATTTATATATATTATTAAGATATCGTATGTGTCTGTGGTAGATTAATCTTTTTTTATCTCAAACAAAAAATATATAAAAAAAATTAAAAAAAATATACCTCTCTCCAAAATAAGAAGTCAAAAATATAATTTTATTAATAAATTTGGAGTAAAATATAAATAATTATATAATATAAGCGATATGCGGCCAAGTCTTCTGCTTCCTTATGTTTCTCTAACACTTGACAAGGGATAGTGAAACTCCCGAGGTATTTTTCTTTTAATGGCAGTTCGTTGAGTAAGACAGGTGAGCACCTTTCGTTCATTTGTCACCGTACAAGCTTCTTCTAGTCTGGATTTATTTGTCAGTAGACTCTTTAGATATTTAGCGTATTTTGGTATTTGCACTAGGGCTTCGATAAACGGAATATTAATATCGAGTTGTTTTAGATTCTCCAAAAAATTTCGTTGCAGTGCTTCTTCTTTTTCTTTTCTCACCCGGTTTGGGAAAGGAATAGATGATTGTTGTGGTTTTACCAATGGTTGAGTGTCCTTTCACGTATATTAAAAGATTTATTTTCTACACCATCATCATGCGGCTTTTCCTGCACATCCTGTTCAAATATGGGAGGTTTGTTCTTGTTGAATCCAGTTTCATTAATTTCTTTACTATGGGTGGTTTTAGACGTCATTTTTCATCCCTTAGTTGTCACTCCTTTGACTTTGTTTTTTTAATAAAAACATTATCATAACTTTGTAAAAAAAAACAAAAAAAAAAAAAAAAAAAAAAAAATATTCGTTACATTGATCTTCTTCTCACTTAATAAGTTGCTTCGTTCTTTTAACAAAAGCTCGTTGGTGGTTCTAAACTCTTTAATAATATTTCCATCTCCTCATGTTTACGTTTTCCTTCATCAATGAATTTATCCAATATTTCTTCAATATTCAACCTCCTCTTAGGGTAATCGAACATGGAAGGAGGCTCCCTGAAAATGGTAACTGAAAAAAGACATAATTCAAAGTAAAACTATTCTAGAAAACTAAAACTAGAAGAATGCTAACTAATAAATGATGCTATATCAGAAAGTCGATAAGTCTTATTCAGGTAAATGGATACGCCGTATCGAGTTTGATGTTGAATCCGATGTATTCAAAGAAAAATGGATAACCGTATTCAATAAATAACAGCAGACAGTAGAAAAACAAAACTAAATTTATACTAAAAATACCAATAAAAACAAGAAATTAAACAATCGCACTCCCTGATAGCGGCGCCAAAAACTTGATGTGTCGTCGTGTAGGTTGTTATTTTAGTTATTCAAGTTTTACTATTTATATTTTGCCGACTATACCTAAAACAACACTTTAACGGGCAGTGTACCCGATCGGATGTAGTTTCGTTGGTAAGTAGGGTGTCGAACACTAAGAGTGGAAGTTAACTCTTAATTCTACTGGTATTTTATTTATCTATGTTTAGTACTAATCTAACCTAATTATTTTAATTAAATCTAATTAAACCTTGTATGATATCATATTTCACAGCCCGGATGATGATTCTTGGATTTGGCTAGTTTCTAGAGAGAGAAACACATGGAGAGATATTTTCTAGAGAGAGAAAGCTCTATGTGTAAAATGGAAATAAATAATGACTAGCTACCTCTTCCAAAGTTAGAAGAGGTATATATCGTTCTTACAAAGAACCGGGTATTATGTACCCGGTTCATAACCGTATATCATACGATTAACTATTAACTACGAGCTATGATAACTGTAAAATACACGGGGTGACCGAGTCTTTTTCTAATTATCTAAACCATATCTCCCCCTAAGGAGGTCACCCCTAAAAATATTAACTTTTTATCACTTCAGTCTTTAGCCGTATAGACATGTTTGATTCTGCATTTGATCTCTTGTTCTTTTGGGGTAGTGAACATTTTGATTCATCTTTGACTTTTCTGTGATTCTTGAGCTTTTCTTGAGATCTCTACTCAAACATAATCTTACATCATCTTGTAATGGATTATCATTCTTATGCCTTGTGAAGAAATAAACGTTATTCAGAGTTTACGGAAGTCTTTTCCACCTTTATGAGATCTTTCATAATTTCATAACAAGTGTAGGTCATGACTGAGCATTCGGTTTTATTCACTTTTAACTTTTCTGTATCTGGGTATCTCTATTCCATCTCCATTTTAAATTATCTCTGCAATGAAACAGTTAGCAATAAAAAGAGAAATTGATTTGAAAGATCTTTTAAGTGTCGAATTATGAATATATTTTGTAACCACTTCAAGAGTTTGACTTGTTTATGCCAAATGTTCTATAACCGTCATTCATATATGGTAAATAGTTTGTTTCACGTGAATAAACCATCGTTTCTTTCCAGTAGACTCAGTTTGATTCTTGAGGAAATCGCACAAGTCATTCTACCAAGAGCTTGATTGATGTTGGCTTCTAGCAGGATTTCCATCTTCATTATGAAAAACTTTGTTTCATCGGATGTTTGGCAATATCACAAGGGATAATTGCGTAGACTCTTAGGATAGATTGTTTCCACAGTGTGTGAATGGACAAGAGTATTGGCAATGTGTCCTAATGAGATTACATGATATCTCTTGGCTCTTGTCTCAATAGTGCATTTTGGTTTTTAGTGTATCGGAATAGGCTTTGAGCTTTGACTGCCAGCCTCTTCAATATCAACTAACTCGGAGTGAGAAAAGTCTATAGATTACGTTGTTTAGTCTAAGTGAGAATGAAACAGAAATCTTTTGAGAGATTTTGTGCATTGCATCATGGGCCATGTGGTCGGTCTTCAATGATCAGAAATACTCTTATTGATTTATGGCAGCAGATGTATTGACCCGGTTTCTGCCTAAGTGTATGGAGGGCTTCTTTCTTTTCACCCTTTATCCTTATAATTCTTTTTCATTCTTCAACCCCTTCAGTGCTTACCGAGACTTCATGACTAGAACCTCTGTGGGTATATTCCCAAGTACTAGCTCCATCTTAAGTCGCACTATTCACTATATTCTCACATTTTCTCCTTTTTTATATCATACCTAACGAGTCTTCTACACTAATAGTGGATTGTACTGGGCAGATACCTCCGGTTCTGGGGATCATTGTAATTGTACCTAACCTTATCAACCTTATATCTCTGATAAAGTAAAAATGCTTGGTCAGTTTTCTGGCTACAGCTCCTTTCTTAGCTACAGTTCCCCTTGCATAAAATAATTGAAAATTCAATTAAGGTACTTATGATATAAATATCAAAGCGTTTTGTACCTCGATTGTTTTTACTTTTCAGAAACGCTCCCCCTCAAAATGTGCATCGGTATTCGAAATTGTTTAGCACGTTTGGGCGGAGAATACACACGAGTGTTAATAATCACATTTTTATTATTCACATATTTTAATCACATTTTCTCCCCTTAAAAAAAATTTAAACCCTTTGACATTTTGGATATCAATTAGTTTAAATATGTTATAAAATTAGGAGAAAAGTGTGCCAATTATTCACAAGCCGTGTATGAAATATATTAATACTCCCCCTCAATTGTTGAGGGACATAGATTATTCCTACACATAATCATCAAAATATATACTACTTAATACTTTTACTGTACAAGATATATTATTCACGATAAGATAATATTGACCTTAGTGTCGGAGTGACGATGTCACTCTGTTCTGTTGATCAGTCTGTAGTCAATATCTCTTAGTCATCCACTGACAATGCTTTCCAGACTTCAAAAGATTCTCCTGGTCTTTAGTCTTCTCTCAATCACCTCGATAAATTCTTCACTCCTTCTTTTATCTTCTTCAGTCCATTTCCTATTCTCCATGCCCTTATTAAACTTGAATAGCTTAAAATCTTTAACCATGAAATCCAGCTTTTCTTTGATTCTTGTCAATGTTCCATTGCTAAACTTGTGCACCTCATTTATGCTCATCATCATCATCACCATCATGCTTTCTTTTATGGTCTTTAACCGTGTCTGCAACTTCCTTGTCCATCGCATTTTCATCCTCTATCAATGCTTCCATGAGAGCATGATATCCAGATTAAGCTTAGTTTGATAGCTCTCAATGCCCAGCTGCAAGTCTTCCACACGTTTCCTTATGACAATGTTTCTGGTCCATAAACTGACCGCGTTGTGCAAATTAACCTTGTCCTGCTTTGGTAGGTGGTCGAGCTTGCCTTGAATATGAAGGATGTTCAAGTCTTCAAAGTCATTGGGATGAAGACTTTTGAAATCCTTTTCTGAGATCTTTTTACTCGTTGTAGTCGCGCGGCCGTAGAACTATCTCTCTCAAGTAGTTTATCCGTATCTTTCATGAGTCTTGGTTACTGATACACTGAGAATTCGGTATATAGGATCTGACTGGCATCTCGATCTGAGGGTCACTGTGTTTGTTGAAGTAGAATTGCTTTCTGCTAAAACTACCAGGTATGTGATACCATAAGCTGCATTATGTCATATTCTCGCTCACTTTCAATCCTAATTGAGGAACTAAATCTTCAAGTCCCAAAGTCTTGATAAAGAGCGGCTTTAAGATTGGATATTAATAAAGCTCTGTTTCGTTCTTTATCTCCTGTCAGAAGATACTCCAGATCTTTGTTGAAAAAAAATTATGGTTGAATAGTCAGTAGGACCTGGAAGGTCCTCCTAATGGGATAACTGATTGCTAATATCAGGAACAATCAGATGACGCCTCAAGACTTAACCAAATCAATCTGATTTGTGAAGAGCTTATGACAATTCTTACCTCTGAAACTGAAAGAGAAATGATTGTTCTCATGAAACCTTTCCCATCATGAATACTGGACCTTCTAGAGTGGCTTTGCTGAGATCTTCTTTTCTCAATCCTTATACAATACATATGTGATGAGCTATATACCTCAATCTTTGTTATGATAGCTTGTTTTTCATCTGGATCTTGATGTGCTTTGGCAAATGTATTTGCCCAGTTATTGTCAGCTTCAGGTAGGTCAATTAGAGGAATGACCCATTCTGGTTCAGGAGAAGCAAGTCTTTCTTCTTCAGGCATTGGTCTGAACCATGTTGTTGTATCTGGTATCTTTGGCATGTAAGCATTATCGGTGTCCTCTAGATCTGAGACATGCCCTTCATCAAAAATTAGAATGTCCTCAGTTGGTTGTTCATCCATAATCACCTTATTAGTAGGCTCTTTAACTGGATCCTTTGCTGGTGCAGACTTACTAGTTTTAGAACCCACCTTTGGATCTTTACCCTTGGAGGATTCTTTGGGGGTGGATGGATTCTTAGCAGACTCAGACACTCTTGTTCTTCTCTTCTTTGTGACTTACCCTGGTTTGATCCAGCTGGAGGGCCTTCATCATCATCGCCATCATCATCATCACCATCATGCTTTCTTTTATGGTCTTTAACCGTGTCTGCAACTTCCTTGTCCATGGCATTTTCATCCTCTATCAATGCTTCCATGAGATCATGATATAATTTGTAGTTGGCAGGATTTCTGTTGGCAGATTTGTTCTTATGCATGGATTTGAAGAGAGCACTCTTTAGATCAAATTCTTTAAGTGCAGCTTTATCAGTCGACTTGATGGTATACGTTGGCTCTTGTTTCTTCTCTTCTTGTTCCCTTTTGATTATGATAATCTCTTCAGGATCTTTTCAGATTCTTGCTTTTTTGCTTGACTTTAGAGAGGCCTGCACAGAGATTTCTAACTAATCTGCAGTGTGTCTTTCTAGTGTCTTAAGGAGAGCATCATCAAGTTTTGTTTCATTGGTTTAACTTTAACAACGGAGGGAACTTGGGATTTGTAATAGAAGCCAAAACAACAGCAGAGTGATCAATCTTCTTTACTTCAGACATATCTTGTTCTAATTTCGCGACTCTTAGCTGAAGGGCGATGAATGGTGTGATTTCAGGGATAGGTGTGGTGATTGCTGGAGCTTCGGTGTTGATTGGTGGTGTTGGAATGGTTGTTGGGATTGGTGTTGTTTGTTGCAGAACTGGAGGTTGCTCAAAATTCTCTTCGTTATGAGATAGATTAAGAAATTGATTACCATAATCAGAAGGCACAGAAAAGCTTGACGGTGTCAATGGTTGCTCAGTAGTCTCTTTGGTAATATCCACAGTCTTTTTAGCATCCTTCATCTCAATGTTAGTATTTTTGCGCACATTAATCATGTACTTGTAAATGTCGTCAGAATCAGATTCAGTTTCTTCATTATCATCCTCAGCATCTGCAAAAATTGACTCATTCGAAACCTTTGGTATCTCACCAGTTCCTTCATCTGATCAACCAGTACCAGGCTGTCTCCCTAACATTCTCCTGCTATCCTTGAGAGCTTTCATTACGTCAGCGGCCTCTTGTTCAGCGGGAGTAAGAGTTTGAATACCCTTGAGCTTTTGGGTTGTTTCAGAAATAGCAATATCTGACCGTCTTCTTCTCGCAGGTTCGGGGACAGATTCTGAGACAATTCTTGCATGAGTGGCATGAACTTGTCTTGCTGCAGCTTCTTCTTCAGCTTCAGTTAAGCTGATAGATTTTCCTAATTCCAAAGCTATGTCTGGTTCAGGAACGATGTTGTCATCAACTGATATGGTGGCTTTCTTCTTAACAACTCTTCTACTAGAGGATTTCCTTCTGATAAGAGGTTCTGGTTCAGACTCATCAGACACATCAACAGATTCTTCAGTGGTATCTGCAGTCTTCTTCCTTTGTGAACCTTTCCCTCTGCTCTTCTTTGGAGGTATTTGACCAGTAGAATACAGGATGAACATCTTGTATGATTCTGATTGAATAATCTCGTTATTAAGCATAGTAGCAGGAATGGCGAGACCATATTGCTGAACATCTTCACCCATTCTGACAAATTTGAGTCGACTCACAACACCGTCATCCTTGATTGTGTGAAAGTGTTGAAACTTGAGCTTCTTGAGAGATTTGTGCTTGGAGAGGAAGTAATCAATGATAACCTTTGTGAATCGAGGATATGGCATATTTTCACGCCTTGACTTTTTCTCCCGTCTATGATCAATTTGGTAAGCAATGTCTTCCCAAATCAAAGATGGATAATCAACATTCTCTCTATAAAACATGCCCCACAGAATATCAATTCTTGACTTCCTCAACTTGTCATTGCTAGCTGTCTTTCCAGATAGACACTTGTTGATGCAAGCTGCCAGAGTCCTCCAAGGCTGATGCATGTGGTCCACAAACATATTTGTATACTTGTGAAGTGGACCTGAGTATCCAAGATCAATGAGAAAGGTGAGGGTGTCTTCATCATTTTGGACTTCAGTAAAATCTTCACCTTCTTTTCTTGGACAAATATCAAGTATCTTCCTAAAGACTTCAGCATCTATCACACACCTTTTGTCGGCTAGAAGAAACTCATAAGACTCAGAGCCTTTGATCTTAGTAATGGTGTACCAAAACTGTTGCATGAGAATTTCAGGGACATCCGCAGAAATGGTGAATGCCTTGATGCATGTAGAATTCTTGATCACATCAATAACAACTTGAAAGGTTTCTTCTTTCTGCTTTACTGTGGTTTCCAGTCTGACATTTGTTGTGCTTATGTTGACTCTTTCAGCAGTAGGAACCCATAGTTCATCACGAGTAATGACTTGTTCGGTCTCTTGAGGATTCATGATTATGCTTAAGAAACAACCAATACCGTTCATATACAACATATATATTCTACTGATTATCATTGGATATCCTTGATGAGCTAACTGATTTTAGAAACATGCAATGGTTAGGTTTTATGCAGACGTGATAGTGATATAACACTCTCAGAATGAGTCATCTAAGAACAATGAGTCAATGTTAACTGTGAAGTTAAAAAGACCGATTCAATTTCGAGATTAAGACTCCTATTCTCATAGAGGGCAAATAACACATTTTCAAGCATGGCACATGAAGATATATGACATAAAGAACAAGATTAAACAAATTTTAAAAAATTGGGCAGAGTTTCGTTTTGTATTTTTGTCATATTTCGCTTGAATTGGTACCTGTACATATTTCTCTTAAGCTTTACATGTTTCGCTTAAGACAGAAAGATTGCATGTTTCGATTGACAATTGTTAAACATATTTCGCTTGAAACAGGGTATTCATGTTTCGCTTGAAACATGTCATACATGTTTCGCTTGAAACAAGTCATACATGTTTCGCTTGAAACATGACATACATGTTTCGCTTGAAACATGTGTTTAACATGTTCCGCTTAAAACATGTGTTTTAACATGTTCCGCTTAAACCTGTGTTTAACATGTTCCGCTTCAAATAATACGAACATGATTCAAATAACCTAACTTAGGTATCAATCAATTAAAATCCAAGAATACTACAAGCACACTTCTCATATCCATTCAAGACAAATCAGAATCCATAACCACAAAGATTTATGTGACAAAAATGCTCGATAAATCATCATATGCAATCAATCTAAGGGAAAAGCTCATAATCTATGATCTAAGGCAACTTGGAGACTCTTAAAGGCATAAGAGTGAATCTGATAAGATCTCTAACCACTTAGCACATAACCATTAACAAACACCAACATATTTCGCTTCATTCATCATTAAAAAATCTTCCTATAACACTCATATGATCGAGATAACAAAAACTGTTTCAACCACTTCTTAATCGCACCCTAGTGATCAAAACCCCTCACTCAATTAGATGAATTACTCGAACATGCATATTTTGCTTTATTCATCCACTTAAAAATCATCGATACTCACTGTTTAGTAAACGAAATCAAAAACTGTTTCTATCCCATCCTAATCGCACCCTAACGAATCAAACCCCTCAATCAATTCAAGAAAACACGCAACTTTAATATTATGAACCCTAAATCGATTTTATTCGATTAAGAGCTCAAAAACGAGTTTTAAACTAATTCCTTTTATAAATGAGATGAGAAATGGGTAATGAACGAATAGGAGTGTACCTTTGATCTTGAAATGAGTTTGAACAATTCGAATTGAGTGTGTAGCGGAATATGTGCGTGTGTGTGTTTGAGAGAGGGAAATATGAAAAACGTGTTTGACTGACTTGGTTTGACCGAAATGTGTAGTTGACCCAAGTATTGAAACTTGGCAAGAATGGTCCTTGTGCTTAACTATCTTTTCTATCTCAATTATAGAATTATACCTAAGGCTAATTAAGTTATAGAAATTACAAAATAAGCCCCTACAAGTGTATAGCTAGATCTTAAGTCCTAGGTTTTGCCCTTAAGTCCCTAAAAGTTAACACCAATAACAACTTAATACTTAATGACTTAAAATTAATTAAGACACTCCCCTTTTAAATGATGACCCGTTATTGATAAAACTTTTCCTTTCATTCCGTGATGACTTTTTGAAAGAATTTTAAATTTTCTCCCCCTCAAATAATGTCCCGTTTTCTAATTAAAGAGCAGTAGACATTGTTTGAGATATTGAAAAAACCTTTTAAAAACTGATGACATCTGATTCTTTTCCACAACACCAATTAAACAAGATTTCTCTTGTTTTCGTAAATAAATGCACTGACACGTACACTTATTCATCTGATGCATGGATATAGAGTAATCCATGCCCGGGCAAATTAAATTACCCGTTGTCAGGAACAGCTGTCAATAAGACGACATGCGTTCCTTAGAATGAAAAGCGGGTTGCAGCCTGAAGTAACTGCAAGCCATTTTGTAATTCCAAATGACTTAAAATATTTACTAAGCCAATTTTTTTTAATGGAAAGTATGTACAAAGGATACATGAAGACAATCATTTACTCATCCTCTCCTTCTTGAAGACGTTTGAGAGTTTCAGGGGTCATACTCTTCATCCCAAGTCTTGGTAGAAGAAATTCGAACCGTTCTCTTGGTAATGCTTTTGTGAGTATATCCGCAAGTTGATAGTTCGTTTCCACGAAGTAGAGTTCAACCACTCTATTTTCCACTTGCTCTCGAATGAAATGGTGACGAATGTCGATGTGCTTTGATCGTGAGTGCTGGACATTGTTACAGCAAAGAGCAATGGCACTTTTGTTATCACAGTACAGAGGAATTTTATTGAATTCAAATCCATAGTCTTTTAGCTGAGATCGCATCCATAGGATTTGAGCACAACAACCAGACATTGCAATGTATTCAGCCTCTGTTGTCGAAATGGCAGTGCTTCTCTGCTTCTTAGATGACCAGCTTACTAATTTTTCTCCAAGAAACTGAGCACTTCCCGAAGTACTTCTTCTTGTGTCTTGACATCCCGCATGATCAGCATCTGCATAAGCTGTTAGAGCCATAGCGTTGTCCTTCGGATACCAAAGACCCATGTGAATAGTTCCTCTGAGGTACCGAAAGACCCGTTTGATTGCTTCTAGGTGCTTTTTAGTAGGCTTAGCCTGATATCTAGCACACATGCACACAGCAAATACAAGGTCTGGTCTACTGGCAGTGAGGTACATTAGGGAGCCAACCATTCCTCTGAATCGAGTCTGGTCAACTGGAATCCCTTTGAGATCCTCATCCAGTTTCAATCGATCCACCATTGGTGTATCGACAGGGTCTGTAAGATCCATTCCATATTTCTTTAAGATTTCGAGAGCATATTTCGCTTGATTAATAAAGATGCCTCTGGGACTTTGAGAAACCTGTAAGCCTAAGAAAAACGACATTTGTCCCATCATTGACATCTGAAATTTTGAGTTCATCTCTTTTGAAAAAATGGTACAAGCAGTAGGATCAGTTGAGGCAAATATTATATCATCTACGTAGATTTGAACGAGGAGAATATGTTTGCCTGTTTTGCGAGTGAATAACGTCGGATCCACAGCCCCTTTGAAGAATTTTGTTGCTCACACAACCCTACCACAACCATACTAGGTCAAGTGTCTTGGCAGAATGAGACCCTTCTCCAATAATTATATACCCAAATGCCAAAGCACACCACATGCACACTAAAATTGCTTAGTGAGACACGAGGGCAACTTTTATGGACCAAATTTGTGTATAGCCCATGAATGAGATCTCACACTACAGTGCCTCAAAAGTTAAGGACTCTAGCAAGTAATTAAACTGGCCTTCATTGTCACAAAACTCTTACTCACCAGTGGGGACAGTCTAAGACTGGCCATGAGTACTCTATGAATACCCTAATCCTAGAGGTTCCTATAACCCATCCCAAGACAGTTTGACTTACAACATGATGTGATTCCACTTTTGATACACCATAGAAGCCTTTTCATGACATGCTCAGCCTGTAATTGTTAGTCCAAAACTAAGAAAAACACTAACAGTGTAAAGTTAACCCCAACAGTGGGAAAATTTACACTGGCAGTGGGAAAATTTACACTGGCAGTGGAAACTTAACAGTGGGAAAAATAACTAACAGGTGCATTTTATACTAGCAGTTTAAACACTTATTTATCTAAATAACAGTGCAAATCCTATACAAAACTTAAGAAAAAGACATTTTTAGGGATTGAGCATTCCAATACTTACAACTAAGTATTAGAATCTTCTCACATCAAAAGGTTTAGTTAAGAGATCTGTAACATTAATATCTGTATGAATATGATCCACATTAATCAACTTCTTTTCATAGCAGTCTCTTATAAAATGATGTCTTATATCAATATGTTTTGTTCTTGAGTGACAGACATGATTTTTAACTATACAAATTGCACTGTTATTGTCAATATATATCTTAGTGTTCATAAAATTATACCCATAGTCCAGCAACTAATTTTGAATCCAAAGAACTTGTCCACAGCCACTTGCAGCTGCCACATATTTTGCTTTAGTTGTGGAGGTGGCCACAATAGTCTGCTTTTTGCATTGCCAAGAGATCAACCTTCTTCCCAAAAACTGACAACCCCTAGTGGTTGATTTTCTATCTTGATTATCACCATCATAATCACTGTCTGAGTAGGCCACCACCACTGACCTAGTTTAACCTATTTTAAAAGTTTCCCTTAGTCACCACCCTACCACATCCATACTAAGTCAAATGTCTTGGCAGTGTGAAACCCTTCTCCAATAATTACATACTCAAATGCCATAGCACTCCTTATGCACACTAAAAATGCTTAGGGAGACATAAGTGCAACTCTTGTAGACCAAATGTGTGTATAACCCATGGATGAGATTGCATACTACAGTGCCTCGAAAGTTAAAGACTCTAGCAAGTATTTAAACTGGCCTTCATTGTCACAAAACTTCCACTCACCAGTGGGGACAGTCTAAGACCGGCCATGAGTATTCTATGAATACCCTGATCCTAGTGGTTCCTTAACCCAACCCAAGAAATATTGACTTACAACATTAGTACATATGATATGATTTCATCCTTTATCCATCATAGAAACCTTCTCATGACATGCTCAACCTGCAATTGTTAGTCCAAAACCAAGAAAAACACTAACAGTGGAAAAAATAACCCAGCAGTGGGAAAAATTTACACTAGCAGTGGAAACTTAACAGTGTAAAAATGACTAACAGTTGCATTTTATACTAGCAGTGCAAACACCTATTGAGCAAATAACAGTGCAAATCCTATACAAAACTTTACAAGAACCATGAAAAAGACATTTTAGGGATTGAGCATTCCAATACTCACAACTAAGTACTGGAATCTTCCCACATCAAAAGGTTTAGTTAAGAGATCTGCAACATTATCATTTGTATGAATATAATCTACATTGATTAGCTTCTTTTCATAGCAATCTCTTATAAAATGATGTCTTATATCTATATGTTTGGTTCTTGAATGATAAACAGGATTTTTAACAATACAAATTGCACTGTTATTATCAATATATATTTTTGTGTTCATGAAATTATACCCATAGTCCAGAAACTGATTTTGAATCCAAAGAACTTGTCCACAGCCACTTGCAGCTGCCACATATTTTGCTTCAGTTGTTGAAGTAGCCACAATAGTCTACTTCTTGCATTTCCAAGAGATCAATCTTCTGCCCAAGAACTGACAACCCACAGTGGTTGATTTTATATCATGATTATCACCATCATAATCACTATCTGAGTAGGCCACCAAGTCAAATGGAGATTCTTTAGGATACCAAAGTCCCAAAGTGGGATGACCTTTTAGGTACCTAAAGATTCTCTTAACAGCATGGAGATGACACTCTTTAGGTGTCACTTGGTGCCTAGCACAGACACATACAACAAACATGATGTTTGGCCTTGATGCAGTAAGATACATAAGTGATCCAATCATGGATCTATACAAATGAAGGTCTACATCTTTGCCAGAACCATCTTTTCCCCAAGGATTTTCCCTATCCATAGGAGTTGTTGCTGTCCTCACATCTGTATATCCAAACTTCTTCAGTATATCACCAACATACTTGTCTTGAGAGAGGAAGATGCCATCCTTCCTCTGTAACACTTGTAGGTCTAGAAAAAAGGAGAAAGTAAAGAAAAGGACAATTAAATTTGTCAGCTTAGGGCCTCAATTCTCACCCATTTTAGATTTGATAATCCAAATATAATGTCATCTACATACACTTGTACAAGCAATAATTCTCCTTTGTGCTTTCCGATGAACAATGTTTGATCAATGGTACCTCTTTGAAAGCCATTAGCCAATAAATGTTTGGACAGAGTACCATACAAAGCTCTAGGTGCTTGATGGAGTCCATACATAGCCTTCTCTACCCTGTAAACTTTATTTGGGAACTCTGGATCTTCAAAGCCAGGAGGTTGCATCACATAAACCTCTTCATCAATAGTCCCATACAGAAAAGCACTTTTGACATACATTTGGTATACTATAAATCTCATATATGAAGCATATGCTAAGAACAATCTAATAGCCTCAATCCTTGCAACTGGTGCAAAGACTTCTTCATAATCAATTCCTTCTTCCTGAGTATACCCTTGTGCCATAAGCCTGACCTTGTTTCTAATTACCATTCCCCTTTCATCTTTCTTGTTTTTGAGGACCCATTTTGTTCCAATAGGCCTCACCCCTTTAGGACAGTCAACCAAGACCCAAACATTCTGAATCTGAAATTGTAGAAGCTCTTCTTGGATAGCTTCTACCCAGCTTTCATCTTTGAGAGCATCAATAATTTTCTTGGGTTCTTCTTGAGACAAGAAACATGAAAATAGACAATACTGTAGGAGATCAGGATTAGTCTTTTGCTGAATTGTAGCTATGAAGCTTTGTTCTTCTACATTCTAGCCTTAGTCTATTGAACCAGAGTATCAATGGGACTAATTATCTGACTTTTTGGATGATCTTTATTAATTTTGAGAGTGGGAGTTGGACTGACTTGTATGTCAGTCTCCATGTTGCCCAAGTCAGCTTCCACCTCATTCAAACTAGCTGCATTTGTTGTATCCCCAAAGAAATCTTCTATTCTATTTTTAGATGACACCACATTCCCTAAAGACAATGGCTCTGAGTAGCTTGACCCTCCCCTTGAAATGATCTTGGGAAGGCTTGAGGGTATAAGAGGAATAGATTTGCTACCAGTTGGAACAGGTGTACTAACAGTGGGAACTGTAGTTTCCACTGTTGGGCTTGAAGGAGGCTCAGATGACTCATTATAGAAGACATTTGAAGTAGCAGTTGGAACTGGTGAACTAATAGTGGGAACTGTAGTTTCCACTGTTGATGATGAAACAGGCTCCGTTTGGTCTGCTGTGAATTCTTTTAAGGTAGAAGTGGGATTGTTGTTCCCACTACTTTCAAGGACATCGGCATTGCTATCTTGTTCTTTTGGAGTATCATCCTCTGCTTCACTGTTCCTCATAGAATCATTAAAAGTTTCCATATGAGCATCATGAAACCAGTTTGGCAGAGCAATGAATCTTAGAGAGGACACATTTTCTTTTACAGCTTGATTATCATCTTCTTTTGTACCTGAAATGTTAGTAGAAGATGTTCCTGCAACAACTGGTACATAATTCATTGAATTGGTTAGAGAAACATATCAATAACCAATTAGCCAAATCCTTCTTCATGGGTTTTATTTTCTAAGAAGTCCACATGCAGGTTTTCTTCTACTTTCTTGGTTCTCTTGTTAAATACTCTGAATGCTTTACTAGATAGGGAGTATCCAACAAAATAACCTTCATCCCCTTTAGCATCAAACTTTCCCAAGTGGTCTAAGGTATTAAGGATCATGACATGACACCCGAATGGTCTTAAGAATCCTATAGCAGGAGATCTACCATTAAACAATTCATAATGAGTACTATATATTGGGAACTTGAAACCAAAACCCAGTTTGAACATAACACGCTGCTAACTGCTTCAGCCCAAAAAGTAACAGAGAGTTTTAGCATTAGCAAACATAGTCCTAATGCAGCATCCATGAGGGATCTACTACACTTCGTTCAGCAACACCATTATACTGAGGGGATTTAAGCAATACTAAACTCTCTTATAATACATTTCTTAGTGCATAATCTCATCCAACTCTCTATTCTTAAACTCACCCCCATAAACACACTATTTATTTCACTTTAAGGTCTTTCAGATTTTCTATCTCTGTGATAAGATTCCTAAGAATGCTACCTGTTTCATCCTTAGATTTTAGAACGAAAGTCCAAGTAAACTTAGAAAAATCATCAGTCACAACTAAGCAATACCATTTATGATTAAGACTACTGACAGAAGTAGGTCCAAACAAATCCATATGCAAAGTGTGAAGGGGCTTAGAGACAAAGTTCACTAACTTGGTCTTACAAGAAGCCTTATGCTGCTTTCCTTTGAGACAAGCAACACAGGTATGGTCATTTTCAAAACTTTTGGAAGGCAAACCTCTAACCAGATTATTCCTAACCAACTTATTCATGGTTTTAAAATTCAGATGACCTAATCTTCTATGCCACATCATACTTTCATCAACAGAGGCCTTGGCAATCAAACAAGTCAAGTTTTTATGAGGGACAATATTGTTTAGGTCAATGGAATACATATTATGTTGTCGAGGTTTCCTAAGCAACACATGAGAATCATCAACCTTAAAATCTTTTCCCAACACAAGGCAATCTGAGTAAGTAAACAGAACACTATTTTTGTTGTCACAAATTTGAGACACACTAAACAGATTATATTTTAGTTCTTTCACAAAATAAACATTCTCAAATTCAAGTTTACCAGTTTTAATTGTTCCTTTACCAGTAATCTTTCCACCTCCATGTCCAAATGACACATATCCTCCATCATAGGGATCATACTCAAAAAGAAAGATAATGTTGCCAAGTCATGTGTCTCAAGTAACCACTGTCCCATTTTTCCTTTATCATCAATGTTGCCCTGCACAAATAAAAAGAGAATTAGTTCTCTTTAGGGACCCAAGCCATTATTGACTTGAGCCTGCCTTGTGTATCAATGTATTGGTATTTCTTGAAAGTCACTGTTACACCATTGAAATTTGAACCTTGACCTGAAGTATTTTCCTTAGGTTTCCAAATCCAACAAGCTGAGGCCTTAACAGCTTTTCCCTTGTTTCCCAAATCAGCAGCACCTGTTGGGTTGGCAGTGGGAACATTTGAGCCAACAGTGGGAATTTTTGTTCTACCAGTGGGAACTTTTGGAACCCAAATTTGATTTTTAGCTGCTGTTTTTCTTTCAAATGGTCTTTTTACATTTGAATGTGCTGTTTTAAAAGATGTCATTGTTGGTTGAGAAACATTCATTTTTGGTTTGTTTACCACAATAGGTTTTGAGCCAGATTTGAGCAAAACAGCTCTAGGTGTCATACTCTTATGAGTAGATGGGGATTTCACATTGTTTTGAGAATAATTACCCCTTGGCCAGGTTTCTCCCTTAGCCACCCATATCCCATAATTAGATGCCAGATGATCAAAGTAGCCACATTTATAACATGCTTTGTTTTGCATCAAAAAGTCTTTTCTTAGCTGTTGGGATTTTAAGTTATTCCAATTCCTTTGGTTTCCCCTAACTTTAGGACTTTTTGAAGTGTCTCTATACATCTCAGCATATTTCACAGTTGGTTTCCTAGTATTTTCAGTATTATTGATTTTAATTGCATTAGGACAACCAGATTCTTTCACAAACTTAATCATAGGCATTGACATATTACTACCAGATGTTTCTCCTTGCTCAAAAATAGAAGTATTATTACCATCTAGGTCACTCCTAACATCTTTTAACACATCTACACTAGGTGTGGGCCTAGTACAATCAGTGATAGTGTCATCTACAAATTCAGGTAAACCTGTCCATGACAGATCTCTCTGAGGAGGTGAATAAATTTGGGCAGGAGGAGGTACAACAGTATACTCATTGAATCCTACACCAGTTTTATCTTTAGCAGATTTTTAACTCTCTAAGAGATCATTTAAATCTTTTGAAGCATTACCAAATCCTGCTAATTTATGATCTATGCTTTCTTTTTCCTTCTTCAACTCCTCAAGTTCATATTTGAGAGATTCAATTTTATTATCTCTAATTTCTACATCTCTCTCCAGGACTCTAATTCTTTCACAGAATTTAGTTTCATTTACTTTAAATTCTACTAATCTAGCTTCAACTTGAGATAAACCTATTTTTTAGTTATACAAGTCAGTCTCACAATCACTAAGTTCTTTATTTAACTTATTAATCTTAGTGTTGAGGTTTTCTGTGTTTTTCCTACATGATTTAGAACAATAGGAATCATCATATACCTCATTGTCTGAGCTTGAGCTTGAGCTAGACATGGCCATAAGAGCAAATTCTGTTGGAACTACATCATCTGCCACAAGTGCATGGTTTTCATCTTCATTAGCCATGTAGCTCCAATCCCATCCAATGCCATCAATGGCCATCAATGCCTTAGGAGCAGGTTCTTCCACCTTAGGATCCTTCCTGTAGCTTTCTCTCTTTCCTCTGTCTTGACTTCTTGGTGCTCTGCACTCTCTAGCAAAATGACCCATTTTGTGGCAATTGAAGCATTCCACCTTTGATTTGTCAAAACCAGCTACATCAGATCCTTGAATGGTAATCTTCTTACCAGTCTTCTTCCAAAACCTATCAGCCCTCATGCTCAGCAAAGCCAAGTTCC
This sequence comes from Tanacetum coccineum, assembly GCA_026074375.1. Classification (NCBI taxonomy): domain Eukaryota; kingdom Viridiplantae; phylum Streptophyta; class Magnoliopsida; order Asterales; family Asteraceae; genus Tanacetum; species Tanacetum coccineum. Next base: position 60,072 of record BQNB010009392.1, on the reverse strand, counting down.
ATTTGATGTCCATCTCTTCTATATCATCTTCATCAATCTGAGTGATGTCCTCATATTTGATTTGAGAACCACTTGATTGAGTAGCTATGTATGCACAGATAGTATCATGGCTTAGACTAGCAGCTGCAACCTCAGTGCTAACAGTGGAAACTTGACTACTAGCAGTTGGAACACTAGCAGTGGGAACTTCACCTTTTCCACTGCTGGTGTTTGATGAAGAAATGAAGGCCATGTTTTGAGAGTTTGATCCTGCCTTCTTTTGGACTTCAGGTTCATAGACTTTGAGATGATTGTACAAATCATCCAGACTCATTGTGTCTAGATCATCTCTGTTTCTCCAAACAATGGTGTACATTAACCATTCTGGTGCAAGACTTGTCAAAAACTTTTGGTTTAGATCATCTTTTTCAATTGGAACATCCATGAACTCAAGATGACTCACAATAGCCTGCAACCTATTAAAGGTTTGCTCAAGTGTTTCTGACCCTTCAGCCTTGAAGTTGCCATATTGTTGCTTCAACTGATTCTTCTTTGTCTTTTTGGTGGCTTCATTTCCACCAAAAGTTTTCAAAATGGCTTCCCAGAGTTCTTTGGCATTATCATATTTGCTGAATCTTAACTGATGTTCATCAGGGAGAGCCAACAACAAAGTAGTTCTTGCCTTGACATCATTTCTTCTTTTCTGCATGTCTTCAGTAGTTATAGCCACAGTCCTTCCTTTCTTCTTTGCAGAGGCTTCTCCTGCTACTGCTTTCCCTGGTTCTTCTGGTGGTACTTTGTAAGAGTCACCAAACTCTATGACTTCCCATAGAGCATAGTGTTCATGTTGTAAGTACTGTTGGATTCTGAATTTCCATTGTTCAAACTTTCCAGTGTCAAGGATTGGGAGTTTTGTGGAGGTATTGGTTGTGTGGTTATATGGATCCATTTCTGTTTGTGGTTTAGTAATAAGGTAAGAGTGTTATGCTTCTTTGATCAAAGTTTTCTCAACAAGCTCTGATACCACTTGTTGTTCCCAAACTTGGATCTTATGCCTTAGGTTATAAGGTTATTGTTATCTTGGATAAACACAAGGTAACAATGAGAGAAACTTTGTTAATGAGTTTCACCAAAGGCTATGCGGAATCTAACCTTTAGTGATCAAGAAGATAACAATGAAATGAAATGAAAATAGTGAATAACCAAAAAGCTTTAATATTATTAAGAGAATAATACGAGTACTCTGATAGTACTAGGGTTTACAAAACCTTAAAGCTATGAGAGTAGTATGTGAAAGATGTGTATATACGATATATGTATATCTCTACTCTAACCTAAGGACTCCTTTTATAGCACAAGGAGCCCTGTACAAGATAAGACCTAAACCATATCTCCTAAATAAAAGAGATATACACAAGATACATTCCAAATATAATAATACGCGTCTTTGACTCAGAGTAATCCTTATCTTCAATCAGCAGTGGAAAGTCTTCAAGAAGTGAAAACCTTGGCAGTGGTAGAGATACACTAACAGTGGGAAAAATCTCTAGCAGTGGAAACCATATAACTAGCAGTGGGAATGCCTTAGCATTTTATTCCCAACAATCCTCCCCTAAACTTGATACTTCATCTGTATGTCAAGTTTCCAGAATAAAATGATTATCTGGAGAGGATGCTTAAAACACCTTATATTTTTGATTTATTTTAGGGGGGATTGGAAATTTAGGGGGCCTTCTTGATATCTGTTCTCTAATTAAGTTGATCATCTGAATTAAGTCATCATCAAACTCACTTACTTCACACTAATGGATCAAGCATCTTCTGAAGTGTTAGTCTTTCTGGAAGTGGAATACTTTAACATCATCAACATGTAGATAATCAAACCTTCCATTATCAAGCAGTGTACGCTACATTTAGTACAACCTCTAACTCTAATAGGTGCTTAAACTGCCATAAACCCAGCAGTAGTCAACAGGGTTCAAAAACATGACCTTAAAAGGCCAGAATAGACATTTTTTTCCAGGGTCACGTCTTTGGATATTCTTCCATAACCTATCTTTGACCAGCTTCCATAGATTCACCATGTCATCTCTGTCAAATTCCTTAAGCATAACCTCAAAATAAGGATATGCCTTTGGTGCCTGACCAACTCTAAAAATATGATAAACCTCCCTTAGCTTGTCTTTGCATTGAAGATTTTCCAAGTCATATATTCGTGCTTTGACAACTAAAGGAGTAATATCCACTAAGGATTCTTGTCTTACTAACACTACCCATTGTTGAATATTTTTGATCTTATCATGATCATCACTGTCTTTTTCTTTAACATCTTTATTCCCTTCAGACTGTTGTTCTGAGCCTTCAACTATTTTCAATCTCTTAGCTCTTTACTTTCCTTTTCTAATAGAGTGTCTGACCTCTTGAATCTTTCACTTTCTAGCTTGGAATCCATAGGCACAAAATCTTGTGGGCTTTCCCAAACTGGAATGAAAGTCTCTTCAATCTACTCAAATGTCATGCCCTTGAAGTCTTTTGTCTTCCATCCAGCATGACTTCTCAGGACTGATGTATAAAATTTCCTTTTGTCAGTCTTGGATGCTAACTTACTTTGTTGTGCTTGATATTTCTTAATTTAAGCTAGATCCTTCTTATATTTTGCAAGCTCTGTGATTAACTCAATCTTATCCTCCAGAGACAAAACATCTTTAGCTTGTGCATACTCCTTCAAATGTTTAGCAATCACTTCATTGCTTCTGTCAAGTTCATCAATCATCATTTTGAGCTCTCATTCAGTGTGAAGTCTGGCTATCTCAGCATCCCTTGCATCTTGTTCTCTTAGCCTTTGATTTTCTTGAGCAAATTCTTCTTCTATTTCTCTAGCTAGTTGTTCACTCATTTGTTCTTGAACCTTCTATTTAGTTGGTTTTGCAGGTTTAGTCATAGAATCATTGCCCTTGTCTTCCTTGCTGAGTAGAAGGAATGTATAGGAATAGGTGATGAAGGAAGTCATAAACCACCCTCTTGATGCTCCTGTCCTTCTTGTATAATGGTGTTACAGCAGTGGATTGTAGTGATAACCAGCACAGTGGAATCCTTTTACTAGTAGTGGCAACACACAGTGTAAACAATAAACTAAATAGGGTGAACAGGTGACTAGCAGCGGTAAAAACTTCCTTCAAACTCACTGGCAAGTATGATTAGAAGCTCCCATAGAACTCAAAACATTCATCACCATTTCCCTTGTGCTCTCACTTCCTTTGTCAGTGCTTTTGTTGCTATCCTTTTCAATGCTACAATCCCTCTCCTCTTAATCCCTCATATCCCCCCCTGTTTGTAGCATCCTCTGAACATACTCCACTAGTCGTTTAAGCATCCCCGAAAGAACCCAAGTCTTGATCCGGTCTTTTTATTGTGAGATTTCGATCTTGACTCTGGAGTTTTTGCAGCCATCTGAGAGTGTTAACTTTGCAATTTGGTATAAAAGTCCATCAATTCATTGAGCTTGAGTTGCAAACTGCCCTCATCACTACCAAGAGAAGTAACCCTTGGAGATAATTCATAGGGAATGGCAGAGGTCTTAGGTATGTTTTCCCTGTCCTGCCCTGCATCTAAGCTAGTGGCAGTAGGGAAAGCCTCTCCATGACTGTCATCTCTTAGAGGAGATGCAGGCTCATCTGCTCCAGGTGTAAGGGCTTTAGACTGAGCAATCCGGATAGCCCTTTTGGTTAATCTTCTAGGTGTGGGAGTATGTGATGGAGTTAAGATCTGTCGGATGTGTGAAACATAGATAGTGGGACGAACCAATAAAGCATACCTTAGAGGAGAAGCTTCAAGAAAGTCTACTATCTGGTGGAAGTCGGTGTTATGCTCTGTTTTCTCCAAAATTGCCACCATGTTGTGATAATCACAAAAAGCAAGCTTAGACATTGTTTAGGGTGCAGGGTTAAAGATTATTAGATGAATTGGTACTGTGGGCAACTTCAATTGAGATTTTATAGGCACTAAAAAGAATTATGATAGAGTTAAATCAAGATAATTGAGATTTGAGAATGAGTAAATCTTTTAGAAGAATAGAACTATCTTGAAAACTCTATTTGAAGAAGTTATATAGAGACGTAAGCGGCCAAAAAATCTCAACGACAATTTAATTAATGCAACAAACTTTTGAGCCCAACAGTGCCAACGGCTATATTGTCAGCGATAAAATAGTCAACCAGTGGTAACTTATGCTAACAGTGGAAACAAATTGGTTAAACAGTGGGAAATATTCCTAAGGGTATCAACTTAATCTCTATAAACAAAAGCAACTGAGACCACCCTATCTATACATACCACTTCAAAAGCAAGATAAGACAACGCATGAATTCATGAGTCCATTGCTCACACTATCTGACCCATGAAGAAAATTAACACACATATTAACCACTATATCCCTGTTTTAACCCATTCTTAAAATTTTCCTTGGTCACCACCCTACCACAACCATACTAGGTCAAGTGTCTTGGCAGAATGAGACCCTTCTCCAATAATTATACACCCAAATGCCACAGCACACCACATGCACACTAAAATCGCTTAGTGAGACATGAGGGCAACTCTTGTGGACCAAATTTGTGTATAACCCATGAATGAGATCTCACACTATAGTGCCTCGAAAGTTAAGGACTCTAGCAAGTAATTAAACTGGCCTTCATTGTCACAAAACTCTCACTCACCAGTGGGGACAGTCTAAGACTGGCCATGAGTACTCTATGAATACCCTAATCCTAGAGGTTCCTATAACCCATCCCAAGACAGTATGACTTACAATTGGATGTGGATTTCCACTTTTGATACACCATAGAAGCCTTTTCATGACATGCTCAGCCTGCAATTGTTAGTCCAAAACCAAGAAAAACACTAACAGTGTAAAGTTAACCCCAACAGTGGGAAAATTTACACTGGCAGTGGAAACTTAACAGTGGGAAAAATAACTAACAGTTGCATTTATACTACATATTGAACACTTATTTATCTAAATAACATGCAAATCCTATACAAAACTTTACAAAACTTAAGAAAAAGACAATTTTTTAGGGATTAAGCATTCCAATACTTACAACTAAGTACTGGAATCTTCCCACATCAAAAGGTTTGGTTAAGAGATCTGCAACATTATTATTTGTATGAATATGATCCACATTAATCAACTTCTTTTCATAGCAGTCTCTTATAAAATGATGTCTTATATCAATATGTTTTGTTCTTGAGTGATAGACAGGATTTTTAACTATACAAATTGCACTGCTATTGTCAATATATATCTTAGTGTTCATAAAATTGTACCCATAGTCCAGCAACTAATTTTGAATCCAAAGAACTTATCCACAGCCACTTGCAGCTGCCACATATTCTGGTTCAGTTGTGGAGGTGGCCACAATAGTTTGGTTTTTGCATTGCCAAGAGATCAACCTTCTTCCCAAAAACTGACAACCCTAGTGGTTGATTTTCTATCTTGATTATCACCATCATAATCACTATCTGAGTAGGCCACCAAGTCAAAAGGAGATTCTTTAGGATACCAAAGTCCTAGCAAAGGTTGACCTTTTAGGTACCTAAAAACCAAAAATTGTCTTGACACATGATGATGACACTCTTTAGTGTCCACTTCTGGTGTCTAGCACAGACACAAACACCAAACATAATATCTGGTCTTGATGCAGTAAGATACATGAGAGATCCAATCATGGATCTATATAAGTAAAGATCCACATCTTTTCCAGGTCCATCCTTGCCCCAAGGATTCTCCTTATCCATGGGAGTCTTTGATGTCATTACATCTGTGTAACCAGACTTCTTGAGAATATCACCAACATATTTGTCTTGTGAAATGAAGATGCCATCATTCTTTTGTAGTACTTTCAATCCAAGAAAGAAGGTGAGTTCACCCATAGCACTCATTTTGAATTTGTCATGCATTAGGGCCTCAAATTCTCTCATAAAGTTTAGATTTGCTGAACGCAAAAGAATAATCGTCATCTACATACACATGAACAAGCAAGAATTCTCCTTCGTTGCTTTCTGATGAACAAGTGTATTGAATCAATGTACCAGATTCTTGAAAGCTATTAGCCAATAAATATTTGGACAGAGTACCATACCAAGCTCTAGGTGCTTGATGGAGTCCATACATAGCCTTCTCTACCTTGTAAACTTTATCTGGGAACTCAGGATCTTCAAAGCCAGGAGGTTGCATCACATAAACCTCTTCATCAATAGTCCCATACAGAAAAGCACTTTTGACATCCATTTGGTATACTGTAAATCCCATATATGAAGCATATGCTAAGAACAATCTAATAGCCTCAATCCTTGCAACTGGTGCAAAGACTTCTTCATAATCAATTCCTTCTTCCTGAGTATACCCTTGTGCCACAAGCCTGGCCTTGTTTCTAATTACAATTCCCCTTTCATCTTTCTTCTTTTTGAGGACCTATTTTGTTCCAATAGGCCTCACCCCTTTAGGACAGTCAACCAAGACCCAAACATTCTGAATCTGAAATTGTAGAAGCTCTTCTTGCATAGCTTCTACCCAGCTTTCATCTTTGAGAGCATTAACAATTTTCTTGGGTTTTTTTTGAGACCAGAAACATGAAAATAGACAATACCGTAGGAGATCATAGGGATGGAGGTCTTTTGGTGAATTTTCTAGCTTATGCAAAGCTTTGTTTTATTACATTTTGGCCTTAGTGTCTGGTTTGAACAGGAGTATCAATGGGACCAATTATCTGACTTTTTGATGGGCCTTTATTAAGTTCTGAGAGTAGGGGTTGACGTAACGGTTGTATGTCAGTCTCCTATGCTGCGTATGTCAGCTTTCCACTTTAGTCAAACGGGTGAGTTGAATAATGTTTGGATCCCAAAGAAATCTCCCATCGACATTACCTAATTGACAGGCTTCTGAGTAGCTTGATCCTCCTCTTGAAAAAGATCTTGGGAAGACTTGAAGGTTATAGGAGGGATAAATTTTGCTACCAGTTGGAATAGGTGTTACTAACGTGGGAACATACATTTCCACTATTGGCTTGCCAGGAAGCCAGGTAACTCACATCCCCAATACATTGGGATCTTCAGTGGAGACTGGGGTGGAACTAAATAGTGGGAACCTTCAGATTCCACTGTTGGTGATAAAACAGCGCCACTCTTGATCAGCTAAGGAGTCTTTTGAGCTAGTAGTAGGATTGGTGTTTCCACTACTTTCAGATACATCAGCAGTACCATCTTGCTCCTTTTGAGGATCATCATTTGCTTCACTGTTCTTCACATAATCATTAGAGGTTTCCATATGAGCATTATGAAACCAATTTGGCAGAGCAATGAATCTTAGAGAGGACACATTATCCATCACAGCTTGATTAGCATATTCTTTTGTACCTGAAATGTTAGTAGAAGAGTGTCCGCACACAACTGGCACAATAATTCATTAAATTGGTTAGAGGAATCTATCAAATTAACCAATTAGGGCAGCTCCTTTCTCAATGGTTTATTTTCAAAGAAAATCCACATGCACGGTTATTCTTCTACTTTCTTGGTTCTCTTGTTAAATACCCTAAATGCTTTACTAGATAGGGAGTATCTAACAAAATAACCTTCATCTCCTTTAGCATCAAACTTGCCTAAGTGGTCTAAGGTATTAAGGATCATGACATGACACCCAAATGGTCTTAAGAATCCTATAGCAGGAGATCTACCATTAAACAATTCATAAGGTGTCTTATTTTGGGACTTGTTAACCAAAACCCTGTTTTGAACATAACAAGCAGTGCTAACTGCTTCAGCCCAAAAGTGACAGGGAGTTTAGCATCAGCTAACATAGTCCTTGCAGCTTCAATGAGAGTTCTATTCCTTCTTTCAGCAACACCATTTTGCTGAGGGGTTCTAGCATTACTAACTCTCTTTTAATACCTTTCTTAGTGCAGAATTCATCCATCTCTCTATTCTTAAACTCACCCCCATTATCACACCTGATTATTTTCACTTTAAGGTCTTTTAGATTTTCTATCTCTGTGATAAGATTCCTAAGAATGCTACCTGTTTCATCCTTAGATTTTAGAAAGAAAGTCCAAGTAAACCTAGAAAAATCATCAGTCACAACTAAGCAATACCATTTATGATTAAGACTACTGACAGAAGTAGGTCCAAACAAATCCATATGCAAAGTGTGAAGGGGCTTAGAGACAGAGTTCACTAACTTGGTCTTACAAGAAGCCTTATGCTGCTTTCCTTTGAGACAAGCAACACAGGTATGGTCATTTTCAAAACTTTTGGAAGGCAAACCTCTAACCAGATTATTCCTAACCAACTTATTCATGGTTTTAAAATTCAGATGACCTAATCTTCTATGCCACATCATACTTTCATCCACAGAGGCCTTGGCAATCAAACAAGTCAAGTTTTTATGAGGGACAATATTGTTTAGGTCAATGGAATACATATTATGTTGTCTAGGTGTCCTAAGCAACACATGAGAATCATCAACCTTAAAATCTTTTCCCAACACAAGGCACTCTGAGTCAGTGAACAGAACACTATTTTTGTTGTCACAAATTTGAGACACACTAAACAGATTATACTTTAGTTCTTTCACAAAATAAACATTCTCAAATTCAAGTTTACCAGTTTTAATTGTTCCTTTACCAGTAATCTTTCCACCTCCATGTCCAAATGACACATATCCTCCATCATAGGGCTCATACTCAGAAAGGTAAGATATGTTGCCAGTCATGTGTCTAGAGCAACCACTGTCCCAATATCCTTTATCATCAATGTTGCCCTGCACAAATAAAAAGAGAATTAGTTCTCTTTAGGGACCCAAGCCATTACTGACTTGAGCCTGCCTTGTGTATCAATGTATTGGTATTTCTTGAAAGTCACTGATACACCATTGAAATTTGAACCTTGACCAGAAGTATTTTCCTTAGGTTTCCAAATCCAACGAGCTGAGGCCTTAACAGCTTTTCCCTTGTTTCCCAAATCAGCAGCACCTGTTGGCTTGGCAGTGGGAACATTTGAGCCAACAGTGGGAATTTTTGTTCTACCAGTGGGAACTTTTGGAACCCAAATTTGATTTTTAGCTGCTGTTTTTCTTTCAAATGGTCTTTTTACATTTGAATGTGCTGTTTTAAAAGATGTCATTGTTGGTTGAGCAACATTCATTTTTGGTTTGTTTACCACAATAGGTTTTGAGCCAGATTTGAGCAAAACAGCTCTGGGTGTCATACTCTTATGAGTAGATGGGGATTTCACATTGTTTTGAGAATAATTACCCCTTGGCCAGGTTTCTCCCTTAGCCACCCATATCCCACAATTAGATGCCAGATGATCAAAGTAGCCACATTTATAACATGCTTTATTTTGCATCAAAAAGTCTTTTCCTAGCTGTTGGGATTTTAAATTATTCTAATTCCTTTGGTTTCCCCTAACTTTAGGACTTTTTGAAGTGTCTCTATACATCTCAGCATATTTCACAGTTGGTTTCCTAGTATTTTCAGTATTATTGATTTTAATTGCATTAGGACAACCAGATTCTTTCACAAACTTAATCATAGGCCTTGACATATTACTACCAGATGTTTCTCCTTGCTCAAAAATAGAAGTATTATTACCATCTAGGTCACTCCTAACATCTTTTGACACATCTACACTAGGTGTGGGCCTAGTATAATCAGTGACAGTGTCATCCACAAATTCAGGTAAACCTGTCCATGACAGATCTCTCTGAGGAGGTGAATAAACTTGGGCAGGAGGAGGAGGTACAACAGTATACTCATTGAATCCTACACCAGTTTTATCTTTAGCAGATTTTTGACTCTCTAAGAGATCATTTAAATCTTTTGAAGCATTACCAAATCCTGCTAATTTATGATCTATGCTTTCTTTTTCCTTCTTCAACTCCTCAAGTTCATTTTTGAGAGATTCAATTTTATTATCTCTAATTTCTACATCTCTCTCCAGGACTCTAATTCTTTCACAGAATTTAGTTTCATTTACTTTAAATTCTACTAATCTAGCCTCAACTTGAGATAAACCTCTTTTGTAGTTATACAAGTCAGTCTCACAATCACTAAGTTCTTCATTTAACTTATTAATCTTAGTGTTGAGGTTTTCTGTGTTTTTCCTACATGATTTAGAACAATAGGAATCATCATATACCTCATTGTCTGAGCTTGAGCTTGAGCTAGACATGGCCATAAGAGCAAATTCTGTTGGAACTACATCATCTGCCACAAGTGCATGGTTTTCATCTTCATTAGCCATGTAGCTCCAATCCCATCCAATGCCATCAATGGCCATCAATGCCTTAGGAGCAGGTTCTTCCACCTTAGGATCCTTCCTGTAGCTTTCTCTCTTTCCTCTGTCTTGACTTCTTGGTGCTCTGCACTCTCTAGCAAAATGACCCATTTTGTGGCAATTGAAGCATTCCACCTTTGATTTGTCAAAACCAGCTACATCAGATCCTTGAATGGTAATCTTCTTACCAGTCTTCTTCCAAAACCTATCAGCCCTCATGCTCAGCAAAGCCAAGTTCCATTTGATGTCCATCTCTTCTATATCATCTTCATCAATCTGAGTGATGTCCTCATATTTGATTTGAGAACCACTTGATTGAGTAGCTATGTATGCACAGATAGTATCATGGCTTAGACTAGCAGCTGCAACCTCAGTGCTAACAGTGGAAACTTGACTACTAGCAGTTGGAACACTAGCAGTGGGAACTTCACCTTTTCCACTGCTGGTGTTTGATGAAGAAATGAAGGCCATGTTTTGAGAGTTTGATCCTGCCTTCTTTTGGACTTCAGGTTCATAGACTTTGAGATGATTGTACAAATCATCCAGACTCATTGTGTCTAGATCATCTCTGTTTCTCCAAACAATGGTGTACATTAACCATTCTGGTGCAAGACTTGTCAAAAACTTTTGGTTTAGATCATCTTTTTCAATTGGAACATCCATGAACTCAAGATGACTCACAATAGCCTGCAACCTATTAAAGGTTTGCTCAAGTGTTTCTGACCCTTCAGCCTTGAAGTTGCCATATTGTTGCTTCAACTGATTCTTCTTTGTCTTTTTGGTGGCTTCATTTCCACCAAAAGTTTTCAAAATGGCTTCCCAGAGTTCTTTGGCATTATCATATTTGCTGAATCTTAACTGATGTTCATCAGGGAGAGCCAACAACAAAGTAGTTCTTGCCTTGACATCATTTCTTCTTTTCTGCATGTCTTCAGTAGTTATAGCCACAGTCCTTCCTTTCTTCTTTGCAGAGGCTTCTCCTGCTACTGCTTTCCCTGGTTCTTCTGGTGGTACTTTGTAAGAGTCACCAAACTCTATGACTTCCCATAGAGCATAGTGTTCATGTTGTAAGTACTGTTGGATTCTGAATTTCCATTGTTCAAACTTTCCAGTGTCAAGGATTGGGAGTTTTGTGGAGGTATTGGTTGTGTGGTTATATGGATCCATTTCTGTTTGTGGTTTAGTAATAAGGTAAGAGTGTTATGCTTCTTTGATCAAAGTTTTCTCAACAAGCTCTGATACCACTTGTTGTTCCCAAACTTGGATCTTATGCCTTAGGTTATAAGGTTATTGTTATCTTGGATAAACACAAGGTAACAATGAGAGAAACTTTGTTAATGAGTTTCACCAAAGGCTATGCGGAATCTAACCTTTAGTGATCAAGAAGATAACAATGAAATGAAATGAAAATAGTGAATAACCAAAAAGCTTTAATATTATTAAGAGAATAATACGAGTACTCTGACAGTACTAGGGTTTACAAAACCTTAAAGCTATGAGAGTAGTATGTGAAAGATGTGTGTATATGATATCTTTCTACTTAACCTAAGGACTCCTTTTATAGTCCAAGGAGTCCTGTACATGATAGTATCTAACCAAATCTTCTAAATATATGGGATATACACAAAAATACATTCTAAACATAACAATACGCGTCTTTGACTCTGAGTAATCCTTATCTTCAATCAGCAGTGGAAAGTCTTCAAGCAGTGGAAACCTTGGCAGTGGTAGAGATACACTAACAGTGGGAAAAATCTCTAGCAGTGGGAATGCCTTAGCATTTTATTCCCAACATTTTGGTGGTAAAAATGGGATTACGTGAAAACAACGACTGCAGGCTCAATCAAATCGATAGATCCCCCCATACTAGAATTAAACATTGTCCTCAATGTTTTAAGAAGGGTCTCTATGTAAATCTAAAGCCGTTTATTAATTATGCTCAAAGATAAATGTTAGTCGATAAGATTTAGGATATTGGATTCCCAAAGTCATGCTAAGGATTGAAGCTCGAGTGAACGAAGGACAAAACTACGAGCACGAGAGTCTTCATAATCCGGGCAATCCTGACAAAACAAACACAAGCAACCAAAACACGAGAAAGGAAGAGGTGAACCTCCTCACGTCACACTTATTTATTACTACTACTATAATTATATTAGGATAAACATGGGTTGCCACCCACGAAGCGCTTATTTTGTTAACCGAGTCTTGAGCCTGACTCAATCCCCCATACTTGAGCTGGTCAAGGAGGATAGAAATGGAGAAACGGAACATCCAAGATATGAATGTCCTCTCTATAGATTATCATCGGGCTTTTAGAAAAATAAATGATCTGGAAAGCTTTAAAGCCCCAATGAGATGGAAGATGAGGAGATTTCTCCTCATTAGAAGCAATAATACTAGGATTGAAAACTTTGTCCTTATTTTCAGATGAAAATGAAAACAAAGTGTCAATAACTGGACAAAGAGAAAGGGTGGGTTGGGTGGGGCTGAGAGCGATACCCTGTCATTGTTTGAACATCCAAGTCCAGATACCATAGTACAAACTGACAATTAACTAGTCATGACAAGAGAAGAAGACGATGGAATATCTGTCACATTAGATCCCCAAGTATGATTGGGTTCTGAGTGGTTAGAATTTTTAGATTCTACAATCTTAGCCATTTTACTCGAACCTATGTTTTTAACATTTTTGGGTTTCCTGCTATAGACTTTTATCTCTGGTTTTTGTATTTCAGCTGAGTGGGAAGTGTTGCTAACAGGCACTACTTATTGAGGTGAACCTGTAAAGGGCACGAGTTTACCATCTATAGTTAAAGTTAGCTTTGGTTTCCACTTAAATCCTACTTCAGTGAATACATAACCCGTAGGTTTCCAAATATTTTGTTTTTTATTCTCCTTAGCAGATTTAGTACGATTATTCCCATTTTTCACAAAATCAAGAAGACATTTATCATGAACACCATCAAACATAGATTTCTTACAAGTTGCACACAAAAGGTCAGAATTCGTATTTAGAGAATGCTTAACATCAACATCACAAATAGGTTCAACAACATGATTCTTTTTATTAACTTTCCTAGTTTGGGCTTCTACTTTATTCTTCATGTTCTTACTTGGTGTTTACGAGATCCTATCATTCTTTTTATTGCTTGGAGGATTTAATCCACAATTACTAGTAGAACACTTTACTCCTGTAGAAGACAACACATGTGTGTTAGAATCTAATGTTTTAGATGACTCTACCTGTTTAATGTTGCTTGAGGATGTGAGAGGTTTAGCAAACCTAACATTCTTGACATTGTTCATGGGTGTGATAGCAACCTTTTTAGTACTAGGTGTTATCGCATTAGGGCACGTATCTTGAACATATACACAGCATCTCCTAATTCTTGTCATGCTATAGCAAAGTCTAACCTCTCTATCGAAGTTGTTTTCGCTTTAGCTTGTTATACTAATTTCCTAAAGAATATTAACATGTTCTTGAGTGTTCTTAAGATAGTCTATGTGAGCATCCCTATTTTACAATAACCTAGGAGGCAACGGTACTAAATCAAGCTTGAACATGCCTAGAGTAATAGTGGTGGCAGAAGGTATATGTACATCATTCTTAACAATTTCTTTCCCTTTTAATTTTCGTAAATCATTTTTTAATGATGTTATTACAAAAACCTTGTCTTGAATTTGAGCTTTTAAATCCTTATTTTCCACAGATTTTAAGTTCAGTTTGTTAATTAAAGAGTCACTATGTTCTTTATGACGAACACGTGTTTGTTTGATCGAGTCAAACTGATCTTTAAAAACCTGTTTCACTTGATTAATTTCATTACAAAGACGCTCGTTCTCATAAAGCAATTTTGCCACACTATTTTCCAGTTCCTCATTTATGGGCTCAAGTTCACATTTATCATGATTAACATTCTCTTCCTTTGTATTCTCTCTCAAAGATTTAATAATATCCTTCAACTTACAAATGGTCGTGTCTTTATCTTGTAGCCGAGCTTTCAAATCATTGATTTTAAAATATTCTGGAATTTTAGCAATATTTTGATTAACACAAGATTCATTGTTTTGAAAAACTTCTTGTTTTAATTGCGTTGGCACTTCGAGAGAAATACAATGTTTTTCAAGTTGTGTGTAATTTTTCAAAAGATCATTATATGCTTGTTTTGATTTGGAAAAATCAGCATCAAGATTCAAACACTTTTCACAAGATTCACACTTTTGCATTTCCATATTCACAGAATCATTATTCAAAGACATAGAATTCATCACAGTTAACAGTACATCTTGAGACATGATTTTTTATAAGAGTCGATCATTTTCCAAAAGAATTTCTTTCTTACCAATTTCCAAACATTGTTTATCAACTGAAGACTATTGAACAGCTGCTTCCATTTGGTCAAAAACTGTTTGTACTTCCGTTATTTCATTTAGAAGGTCTTTATCAAACACATTGAAGATGTCTTTTAAAGATTTTAGACATGAAATAATTTCATTGTTAAAAATAGTTTTTGTATGTTCAAACCCCCATTCACCTTCTTCAAGAGCATTAGGTGTTGTCCTCTTCTTCACCACTGAGTCAAACTAGGTGAGGTGGAATTTAAGCTTTTTAAGGCTTGCATTCACCAAACTCACCTTAGGTAGTTTACTGGGAACATCCACTATGACAGGTGGTGTGTAAGAAGGTTCAATGGTTGGATTGAGTATATGAAACCAAAAAGCTTGTTCAGCCGATAATTCTTGTTGTGGAGAAAAACGTTTTCCAAAATCTTCAGTTAGTCTATTTAATTTTTCATAATCGATAGGTTTATGAGAAATTTCCTTTGCAATAACTTCAGGATCCTTTGCTTTTTCAGACATTTTTGATCGACTCTCTTCTTCCAAAATCAATGTTTCTTCATCATCAATCACATGCATAGCAACATATGTATTAGACATAACAACACCATCATACAAGGTTGGTTTTATCCGTTGAGCTCTCTTAAGATAAAACAGATTTTGATAACCTAGAGCTTATTTGTGAGTATTATCATAAAATGCTTGTGGCTTAGTTAACATGTGCATTGGTTGAGCAGATTGACCCACTTTACAAATAATATTATCAAGTTCCTTAATCTTCTTTTCCAAATCAATTTCATTTTCCATATATTTATTCTCTTTTTCTTTGGATTTATTTTTGAAAACTACAAAAGTTTGCAATAAAGATTCCTTTTCTTTGATTTGTTTAGAAAGATTTTGCCCAAGTTAGTCAACTTGTTCTTTGAGTGCAAGTTTCTCTTTAATCATATCATCCATTTGAGAATCAATCATTTTTTCACGACTGCTTAAATCAATATTAAGACGTTGTTCAAAAGTTTTGACCCTTTCCTTATATCTCTCAAGCTCAGCGGTTATTCATTCATTATTCTGTTCCTTATTAGCCTTTTCCCAATTATTTATATGATTAATCATTTGTTCAGACATTTGTTTAATCACAGATAAAATCATTGAATCTTGTTGTGCCTGCAAATTAGTATCTTGAACAGTTGCCTGTTGTGTTTCTTGCAAATATTGAGAATATGGAATGATATTGCTATCACTAAATATCTCATTATCTGTAAAATCCATAACTGGTGATTGTTCAAAATCCTGCAATGCATTCACACTTTGATTATCCATATCATTCAGATAGGTTTCAGAATTAGGTAACTCTGAGATAATGTCAGAACCATAGTTGGAAATGTTGGCCATAAGTACTGCTTGTGTAGTCAAGATATCATCACAGTCAGAATCATAAGTATCGAGATCCCCAGTCTGGAAAGCAGCATTGTGAGGGATGATTATCTGAGCTTGACATGCTAGAATTCCTGGATCTGCAAGAAATGTGAGTTGCTCCTCATCTAATATTTGTCCAGCTTCCTGAGCTTCTGCTAACATTACTTTCTCCTTATACCATGCTGCATTCCTTGGTCGCTTAGGCTGAGTGCATTGCCTAGCCATATGTCCTTCACCTTGGCAGTTGTAGCATTTAACAACTCTTGCCTGTCCACTTATAGTATTTCCCCTTGAACTAGTAGCATTGCACTTATAAGTAGTACCAAAATAATTTTGCCCTTGTCTCCCCTGAACTTGTTGCACTGTAACCCTGCCATCTTGAATAGTGGCTTGGTTTCTTGGATTAGAGGAGGTTCTGAGTTGATTATTGGTAGAAGGGAACCTTGAAGAAGCTACAGCTGTTAGAAAAGCCATTGCTTTATTAAGACAAGCAATCGGATCATCTCCAGGAAAAAACACAGGAACAGCAAAAACCGAGTCTACAAACAGTGACTCAGTCATAAGTTGTGTAGGAGCTGGAGGTGATTGATAAGCAACTTGTGGAATTACTTGTGGAACAGATGAGGTTTAATGATTCATTTGAGACTGAAATGTATGTTATGGTAGAATGGATGAATGATTGAATTGGGGTTGTAATTGATAAGTAGATGAGTAATGTTGATTGGGTTGAATTGATCCATATTGTGATGGTGTGTTGTAATGGTGAAAACTGTTGTTGAAGTTGAGGATTGTTGTAAGAAGACTGATAAGACTGATAAGTGTTGAATTGAGGTGGTGTCATCTGCAGATTTGCAATGAATGCAAGTGGATCTTGATTGCGTTCACACATAATACAGACTTCATTTGCATGGAGTTTGTGTTGTTCAAAATATGCATGAAGTTGATCAAAGTTGGAGGTATGTAAATCTTTAACAAGCTTGACATCAGTCACAAACTTACTCCATTCAGGTGGAAGACTGTTTAAGAACATATTATTAACTTGAAATTGCTCCATTTTCATTTTGTAGATGTTCATATCGTTAATCAGCTGAGTAAATCTCAAGTAATACATGTGAAGTGATTCCTCCTTGATGTGAGTAAACTTATCAAACGCATCATACAGCTTACACTCTCTTTCCTGTTTTGTCAAAGAGGTACCTTGCATCAGTAACTGAACTCACTCCCATAAATCTTTAGCAACTCTGTGATGATTTAAAAGTGAATAGATATCAGCAGGAAGGCCTTGAAGAATGATATTGGTAGCTTTCATATCACAATCAGCTTGAATTTTCTCAGCAGCAGATAATTCAGCATATTTCTTTGTTCTGATCACACCGTTCTCTTCAACCGTAGGCCAAATGAGAGGACCATGTTCAACTGATTCAAGTATCATTCTTCTGTGCTCTCTATTTTGCATGCATAATTCCATTCAACTTTTCTAAGAATCATACAGGTCTTTATCTAACATAGGTGGACGGTTGTCAGCACCGGAGAGTATCATATACTCAGCAAGAGTATTCTTTTGTCCAAGTGAAATAATTGAATCCATTTCAATGTGATAAGATTAAGATGATCGTACAGTGATTGGAGGTTGTTGTGTTAAAGTGAGTATTGATTAATGAAGTTGAGTCTTTTGGAATACACGGGATTTTACAATTCTTGATAAAACCGGGAAATCAAGTTTTCACGAGATTTTACAAATCAAAGAACAACCGTATAATTCACCTAATAAATGTGTATAGATCACCCAAGCAAAGCGTATAATTCACCAAAGCAAATTATGTATAAATCTCCTTAAGGAAATAAATATGTATAATTCGCCCTTAGAAAGAAACCACGTATAAATCGCCCTTGCAAATGAGTGTGTATAAACCGCCTGTAGTAAAGAGACTTGTATAAATCGCCTTAACAAACTATACATATAAATCGCCTGTTGTAAAGGGACTTGTATAAATCGCCTATAGTAACAATACGTATAAATCGCCTATGTAAAGTTACGTATAAATCGCCTGTGTTAACGGGACTTGTATAAATCGCCTTAACAAACTATACATATAAATCGCCTGTTGTAAAGGGACTTGTATAAATCGCCTATAGTAACAATACGTATAAATCGCCTATGTAAAGTTACGTATAAATCGCCTGTGTTAACGGGACTTGTATAAATCGCCTTCATAACCTATACGTATAAATCGCCTATGGTAACAATACGTATAAATCGCCTATGGAACAAACATATAAATCGCCTTAACAAGGAACTACGTATAATTCGCCTATGTAGCACGTATAAATCGCCCAAAACACTATGAAACTAAAAATACAAAAATCTTAAAAGACTCACTTTTTGACGTTTTTACCCAATTTTTCTTGTACTTCTTACCTATCTAAGACTATTAGAACTTTAAAAACACCAACTTTAATGCTTTTGACACGAAAAATTTGAAATCAAGATTCTTGGTACAAAACCCTCTTTTTAACCAAAAAGACTCAAAAAGATGATATTTTTATGGTTTTTAAAAGATTTTCTTGTACTTCTAGTCTATACTAAGATAACTAAGAAAGAAAGTTAAAAGATTTATGGTTTTTAAACCCTCAAAAGGTGAAAACCTTTTGAAAGATTCGAACCAAACGCACGCCTAGAACGAGTATAAAAAACTCACACAACACCGTCACAAACACCACATGGCTCTTGATACCAATTGTAGAATATCTTAACACATATATAGAAGGATTCGGTTAGGGTTTTAGAAAGAGAAAGAGGTGGTTGGATGAACACTTAGAGAGAGAAAGTAAAAAGGAAATATTAGATTAGTGAAATGTGAGAAATGAACAACCAACACCCTCTCCATGTGTGAAGAGGGTTTATATATGTCATACTAAGGCCGTCCATGGGCCCTTAGTGGGCTTGTCCATGGGCCTTTGGCCCAGTTAGCTTACTAACTTAACTTTACTAATTACTACGAGCTATGACTAACTATATTGGAAGTGACCGATACTTTTCCGTATTTCTAACATCTTTAGTTTTGGGCAATCTTTCTTGTAATGCCCTTGGACTCCACATTCATAACAAGTAACAACCTTCTAAATCGCCTCGGGGGCTCTTTGGTTGTTAGTGGCAGCTGGACTTCTACAATCACGAGCCAAATGGCCAACTCTTTTGCAGTTTGTGCACTTTGCAACGCACGGGTTAGTGTGATGATAGTTGCACTTGGCACACAGTGGTAAAGATCCTCCATACTCTCTCTTCTCACCAGGCCCAACAGTGTAGGCCCTGGCTACATTTTGCCTCTTGAAAGGTTGTTGTTGAGTTTGATTTTTCCTTGTGCTGTCATCAAGTTTTCTTTTGTTCCTAGCTTGTCTTTTAGCAAAAGTACGAATCTTCTGGTCCATCACATCATAAGCAAACTTGATGGCATCTTGCATCGTCTTTGGTTTTGATGCCATCACACTACCTTGAATCATGTCGGGAAGTCCCCCTACATATTTCTCCACCTATCAACTCCTTCGGGGAAACCTTTCTTCATCACATCAGTGCTAACTCCTGAAAACAGTTATGCGAAACTACACAACACCGTTCCCATCACCTCAGGTTCCAAATTTCATTACTATTTCTTCCTTGATTTCGCTTCTTTGATATAATGTCGTCAACATTTTCATATTATTTTCCATGGAATCCCATAGGCAGCATCATGACTAACAGTCTTAATGTGGGAATTCCACCACGTTAGTGCACTACCAAGCAGAGTGCAAGTGGCAAACTTAATTTGGTACGCAATGGTTTAGTTGCTTATGTGGAACATAGATTCCATTTTCTCAAACCATTAAGTCAAAACTACAACTTCTTTAGTACCCTTAAAGTTAAAGGGTTGGAATTTCAAAGAAGTTGGTATTATGAATTTCACTATACATACAGCACTCATGATAGTTTGTCGTTCTACCACTGACACTTCCTGAACCGTGGTTATCATGTCCATTCCCACTGCCTCTGTTTGCTTCATACTCTGCCAGCGCATTAGCTATGCCTTGGTCTATCAATGCCTTAATAGTAGCATCACTCACAGGAGCTTTCTTTGGAGCCATTTTTTCTAAATTCACAAAAATATAATACACGTGAGATTTCGCACAATCATAATCACGATATGACATAAGCATAATATATAAAATGAGATCACAACACACAGTGAAATATATAACAAAAATGAGATCATCAATGATATAAATAAGTAGACATAATATATAACAATATCGATAACATACATGATAGGTTCGGTTACAAAATGACCAGTACAATTAGGTTACAAAATGAAAAATATGATCCTAGAGCCATGCTAGCTGGGAGTTACCCATAATACTTAGCAGGCTATACAAAATAGCTAAATGATGATACAAGATCCCTACAGCCTACTAGCTGGGAGTTACCCAGAAAACTTAGCAGGCTATATAGGATAGCTAATACATGATACACCACTAACAACTACTACAGGCGTTATTTGGTCTATCCTAGCGCTCTACGTCTTTAGTGCTCTCTAGCTCTTTGAATCTATCATGCTCATGCTAAATGTGACTCGTCAGTCTGTCACCATCGTCAATCCTATGTCTCTGCAGCACTCTGACCTCATCATGTAGTGCTCTGATCTGAGCCTTTATAGCCTGGCTCCTATCCTCAGAATGAGCCCATGCCTGACGGGCATAACAGGCCTCTCGCTCATAAGAAAGGGACATAGAGCAAAAATATTACCTCTATCTCTCCCAAGTGTGGATATACGAGCTTATAGTAGTGCTCGATCATCTTGAGCATCCTGATGATGCGAATAAAACTCCTCACTGTCAGCATATCTATGAGTGGCAGCAAGGTCGGTCATCCTCACATTGACCTCCTCTAAGGCGGTCATCACTCTCTTATCAGTGGCTTGAATACTGGAATCCAAATTATCTATTAATCCATAATCAACACCACAGGCCAAAGCAGACCCAGTCTGCCTAGTAGCAGCAGCAGCTGAACTCTCTCTAATCTCAAACCTATGGGATGGAGCAGTAAAACAGGTCCTCTTTCGAGGTGACATATCAGCCTCGGGAATAGCACCTCTGCGGTCAGGTAATGGTAAGGGAATTGGTGGTGATGGTATCTCTAATGGCAGTAGTGGATGGTAGGTGGATGGTGATGCAGCTCTCAACTGAACCATGGCTGCTCTGTAGCCCAGTGGTGCACGAGCATAGGTAAGGCTAGTATGTAGGAGTCAGGTAGGTGGTAATACTATTGGTGGGGATGGAATCTTGGGGAGTAGGGATGATAGTGGTGATAGTGGATATGGTGGTGGTAGTGGTGGAGTAGGTGCAGAAGCATACTCAATAATGAGTGCCTCAATGGATGCTGGTAAAGGTGGCTTGGGTTGGGCCGTCTTCGTGCCCTACGGAGACCAGTCTGAGATAACGGAACAATAGTATGGGGTGATGGTGGTGTAGCAGTAGACTCATCAGTCTCAAAAGGTTTTGTCTCCTCAGTTGAGGGAACAGAATCAGGTACAGGCAGTGCGGAGTCAGACGGAGCTAGATGCTCATCCTCCTCATCATCAGAGGACTCCTCATCCTCATCAATAGCATAGTCAGCAGGATCCATCTCGGGATCCTACTCAAAGTCGTCCTGGATCAGCTCTGAGTCGGCAATGTAGCTGGGTGACTCAACAGTAGATGAAGCATCAGCAGGCAGTGGTTGATCCTCTGCTGGTACGTCATCATCAGATAGAGCCAAGTACTCCGGGTATGCTAGATAGGTATAAGTGATGGCGGTGCCTCCTCAGGAGACTGGGGTGGAGACTCGGGTGCCTCTGGCTTGATCAAATGAAAACCCCATGGTGGTAGGTCATTGTCGGTAGATACGGACGTATAGGTAACTGTAGCATGTGAAGATGACGAAGACATAATTGCTGTGACAATCAAAATAAATTATATAAGTATATTATATAAGACAAGTGTAGTAATATACGTAATATAATATATACACGTATATAGATCATGTAAGCAGTCAATGCAACAAATAGTGTATGTTCGTGAAATTTTTTTATGTGATGCAATGTTTGTGAAAACAGTTATAGTCTAGGTAAGATATGCAACCTAATTCTCTATAACCTTGGCTCTAGATACCAATCTGTAACACCTCCAAAATGGGTCACAGAAAAATAATGTTCGAGAGCGTTGCTTCATGAATTCATTGCACAAGATATAAGAGAACGACCTCTAAATGAGTCGTTTTGAAAGATGCATTGATTTAAATCATTGTTTGTTACAAAAGCTCCAAGCTTTAATTGTTCATCGATGTAAAAACATAAAGATTTTGATACATATCAAAATGTCCCAAAATGTAACGCAGTAAATCTTTAGTGCATTTAGACTCCAAAATGATGCTTCCAAATGTATCCATGTTTATGTGCACTTATTGACCTGACAAAAACATGCTTTATAACGTCAACATAAAGTTGGTGAATTCACATGTTTATGGAATGTATAAAGTGTTGGACCACAAGATTTCAAAGTGTATGATATGTAACATATACAATATCACAAAATGTAATTACGCTTGCGCTAAGCTCATGGCACTGAAGCCACAACATGTATGGTTGCAAATTAATGCTAATAATGTGCCCGCGTAGATGGTCAACCAGTAACATCCCAAATCTGACATGGTATACGTCTGTTGTTCAGTACACCAAAACTAGTGAGCACTACTCATCCAAACGGGATGTCAATCCCAAATAGATCTATTTATAACACTCGCGTTTACACCAAGTAATTGACAGTTCATGATTCATGGGCATAGTGGGTTATCGATACTTAGGCAAACTCGTAATTTGTTTAAAAGTGTACTCGTGTCCAAATATAAAACAATGCATGTTTCTCACCCCAAAAGTTGTATAAATATTGTAATCGTGTAAAATGGGATTATGAATTCACCTCAAGTAAAATATATTGATTATAGAAAATCAATGAAATGAAACGTCACGTATGATCCGAAATGCAACCTAATTAATTATAGGTCGTATAAGTGTAATGTATTTAAAATAAATATAACAAATGTATATTATCAAGTTATATTACCACCTAAGAGTTTTGTTTAGTTTATATGTGTTGAAACAATATTTAAGTTATGTTCCTTATTAATTGTCTATGTAAATGTACTTGTAAAATATTATTCTTGTCCGATAAAAAAATCATCATCGATAATGCTTGATTTAATATTTGTATTATTTTTGTAACGGTACTGTAAAACCCGCATGAAAATACCATGGAATTTAAAATTTTAATAAATAATAAAATCTTACCAGTAAACGCATGAAATTAATATATCACGACAAGTTATATTCAAGAAATTAAAATTTACAAAAAAACACGAATACGCGAGAATACAAAAATTTGTCACGAAAAATAAAAGTTATTCTTCCTTTTTGGGCTCCTAGCCGGCGCCCCATACACCAAGAAAAAGGCCCAATTTCATTAACAATGACCCAAGCCCAAGCCCAAGTTCTATTTATATATTATCTAGTTCTAGATATCAAGTCATTTCAAAAAAAAAAAATAATAAAAGAACCCTAGTTCTCCTATATTCGGCCGGCACCACAAGGGAGAAAACAAGAAGAAATTTTGAGCTTTTGGTTCGTGATCCATTGGTGTTTACGTGTTCTTGTCATTCCTAGATCGATCCCCGTAATCGGTATATAATTACCTCTTTCCTTTCCTTCTTAAATTTTTAGGTATGCATGCATGAAACATGAAATAACATGAAATCATAGATCCATACATGGAATTATACAAGAAAAGTGTGTTAACTATGGTGTAAAATAAATATTGCATGTTGCTAGACCATTACACTTGCTTGGGATTTAAAATAAAGGGGTGTTCGATGGCTATATGTTGCTCGACAGAAAGGGTATACGAGCCCTTGTGGCTCGACGCATGATTGTTGTGGTCGTATGGAGTGTGGCTCGAACAAAGACCAAGCCGAGACCCTAATGGTCTCGGCACATGGTGGTTTTGGCCGTGACTGCTGCCGAGTGATTCTTGGTCGAAACCCAGCCAAGCCGAGACCCCTTGGGGCTCGGCACAATTGCTTTTGTGGCCTCATGTGAGTCGTGTGGGGTTTGGCCAAGAGGGAAGCAAGCCAAGAGCCTTAAGGCTCTCGGCAAAATCATGTTGGCCGAGTGGGTAAACAAGCCGAGACCCACGAGGGTGCTCGGCATTATAAGTTGGTCCGTTTGGGTTTTAGTGGGTCGAACAAGAGAAGGGACGAGTCCCTAGTGGACTCGGCTCATGGTTTGTTTTGGTTTCGAGTTACATTGTCACGTAAGGTTTAATTTAAAAGGGCGTCGTTTTGTAAAAACCAAGTGAAACTTAAAACGAACGTGGAATGTTTAAATCGTTCAGGGTGCGTTTGGTTTACGAGAGATTTATGAATGGGTAGTTGGTTGTGTTATATTTTAAAGGGAAAAGTAATCATTTATCGTGTGGTTTGATTTAACAAGTATGGGTGTAAGGAAATTTATAAAACAAGTAAATAAATCATAAACGTAATTTATGTTTATACTCTAGTCCCTTAACTTTAATTAATTACGTATAATACTTCTAAAATCATGAAGAATAACATTTATTACCCTTAACTATAACTAATTACTATTTATACCCTAAAGTATTATAATTGACATGAAAACCCTAGCCTTATGATATGTTACATAATTACTATAATGGGAAACTTATTAATTATGGAAAGTTAATTAAGGAAAGTCTATTTTTGGAAACTTACTATAATTAGAAGCTGCTATTTTTGGAAAGTACCCAATATAACAAGAATACTAATCATGAAACGTACTAATCAAGGAATCATGCTAATTATAGAAAGTTACTAAAAATAGAAAGTTACTAAAAATAGAAAGTTACTAAAAATAGAAAGTTACTAAAAATAGAAAATTACTAAAAATGGAAAGATACCTTAATCATGAACAAGTAACTTATACAAGTCCTTTAACATGTAGATCACGTGAAGCAGGAGTAGTTTCCATCTCTTTCATCCTTCTCTTTCATTCTTCTTTGTTATCTGCTGGACTTAAGGTAACGGATATTCCCGCCTTCTCAGTAAGGACATTCTTTCATTTCATGATTCTCCCCAGAACTGCTATGGTCTTCCCCATTTTATATCTTTTCCATGATCCTTTACCATGTTTTGATTTCAAGACTTATTCTAGATTGACCCGAAGCTATATATAACGCATGACCAGATTTACCATGACCTTACCGACCTAGTCATGGAGGTACCATGACCGTGATAACACATGAGGCACCTTGTCACGACTTCTTTCCGCGTTGAGAGTGAATGTCTACTCGGCGTCCCATTATTCATGTTACCAGATTATATTTCATCTGTTTGTCATTATTATTTCAGGGGGGGCGTATGTGCATCCTATTTACATGGTTTACCACGTTCATGGTGACATTGGTTGGTGTGTGCTCTACATCCCCACCACATTGAGTCTGATCCATCCACCCATATTATAAAGAGGTCCACCCCACTATTAACAAGTTGAGGTCAGTCCCCTCTATTATATGCATGTATTCCGACATTATTATTATGACATGTATGATTATATGAGCCATGGCATTCCATATTATTTATGTATATACTATCTAAGGGATCATGATGACATCCTTTGATGACTTCACGTTACCGTCATGTTTTACACATGTTTATTTCCTATTCCTTCCTATGCATGACGTATTCTCCAGTCACCTCATGACACTCATGATCTTCCCTAGGCTTTATACTTATTATCCAGGATTCATACATATTACTTACATTGTTATTATAGTCCGTTCACTTGAGCATTATGCTCACCGTATTTCTTCCTCTTTTTCTTATATGGGCAGGTATCCGGAGATTGGGCATGAGAGAGTGGTGTGCTTAGGAAGTGACACCATTTAGCTTCCTTTTCTTTTATCGCAGACATTTTGATTGTGCAATACTATCTTAGGACACATGTTTCATCCTTTCGACTTTCTTTTACGTTATTCCATGTTGATCTCATATTGGAGCCGATGTTTGATTCCCGACGGCGTTCCACCTGTCCTATGTAATCACTTTATGACTTAATTTTATTATGCCATTGATATGACACCATGATTAATGATGTTTCGGCCTCCTTTTTTTTCGGAGTGGGTCGTTACATTATGGTATCAGAGCTAAGTTTTCGACCTGTAGGCCTAAAACTTGTCCTGTGAGGATTGGGTAGAACATTAGGTTCCTTCAGAATCTGACGTTTACTTCTGTCAGCGTTTTTGACCTTATTTAAACTTAAACCGTTTAATCATTAAACTTTTTTTTGCAAATGTTCAATGGTGAACACTCGTACCGAGATGCTGAACAATCGCTGCGGCCGTTCAGGCAGCCGTAGATACCATCCCCACAGATTCGCCGGAGCAGGTTTTTCGCGAAGAGTACCTGCGCCGCTGGTGCTTAGGTAGTAAATTACTCCACCATTCACTATTCATACTTGGGCTTGAGCGCTTCAATAAGCAGAAACGTGCCGTTCCGATCGAGAAAGGCAGTAGCCCCATTGATGCTGAGAAATTGATCTCCCATATGAGAAGGGATCTGCGACAGTGATGGATTTCTGTAATGATGCTTTTAAAGACCAGATTGGCTTTTTTTTTTTTTTTTATTTTTATTTGGTGGGGGGGGGGCTTTTATTTTAAAAGTTCGGAGGGTGACGCGTTGGCTTGGTGGAAGCCTATAGCAGGCCAAAGGAGGAGATGCGTGGGACCTTACTTGGACATGGGTGAGCTTACAAAGAGCTTTCGTTTCTTTGGTTTTTTCCTCGAGAGCCGAGCAAGAGCGCTTGAAGAGGGAGTATCTCAACCATTCCATCGCCAAAGGGCGAGTGAAAATAGTACTGAGTACATGCAGCGTTTCCTCCGCCTAGCTGGTTTTCTTGGACAGGCTGCTGCAACTAAGCAGAAGAGCGCGAAAGAACATTCGTTGGGTCTCATAAGTCCAATCCTTGACCATAGTCATGTGGTAAACATATTTAACGATGTTTCTCAGGTTGCGGATACTACAACCCAACTATAGAAATCCTTCGTGACACCGGGGATACATGAAAGTCCGGAACGTTTCAACGCGCGAGGTAAACCTTCAGTAATCCAAATCTTTACGACCTTTGTTTTATGTTTTACCCCCTTATCCTTATAATATGTACCATTCAACTAATTCTCCCAGCATAAGATTGGAGACCGTATACTCAGTCGGCCACTCAAGCATGAAAAAGTTACCACCCTGGGGTCATGATACGTAGAAAAATGGACCAACAGGGTCGGACAGGCAGGTGCGTGCAGGTAACATACCGTAACAACACATAATAACTCAACAACTCTCGTGACAACAACAGGTCAAATCTTTATATCGTTATCGGTCATTATCTTGTTATAAGATAATGAATCAAACATAGCGTCTGGAAACAGGAATCCTGGTCTAAGACGCGACCAAAAGGTAACGCGAAGGTCAGCCAATTCCCACCGATCCACCAACTCCTGTAAATCACATTTGAAATTAACAAGTTTGTTTACCAATTGTCTCCAAAGTTCATGTCTCACGATCTAACATTGAATCAGGTTCGCCAGCAGTCCAGGGTACCCTCTGAGGGTTTATACTAACCAGTTTGCACCACATGTGGGACGTACACACCCAGGAGAGTTGTCCGTCGTGGCTGCTGGTACATGTTTCATGTGCGGCCAGGCTGGTAATCCTTCAGAGCGGGACTGGCAAGAAGAACCAGGTGCTAGATCGTCTGGTCATGCTGACAAAGAAGCCAGACGCACAGGCCTGTTTTTTTGCACTTACTCAGGATCAGCCGCCATATACGTTCCAGGTAGCCACCACTGGTGCATTATTATATTCTAAAAAAAACTGTGCAGTGTTTTGTTTTATTCAGATACGGGTGCGACACATTCTGTGATATCTACCAAGTTTGCTTCCATTTTTTACTATGGCACCTAATATTACTTGATTACATGTATTTATGATATATCGATCTGCCCAAGAAAGACTTTTCCGCACGTATTAACCCCATGGTATATAGAGAAGCGAGAGCCTCTACAGTTTGATATGACAAATTCGTTCAGTTAATGCACTTCACTTGGATATGTGTGAATTTGACATAAATTCTGGGTATAGACCATGGGTTAGCAGCACACCGTGTAACGTTGACCTGTCCATTCCCAGTCGTGTTATATTATCGGACGAATATTCATGCGCCTGCAATTTATTCATCATGGTTCCTGTTACCGGAAAATCTATGAAGATCATTTCCGCTTTAAAAAGCACGTACCTTTACTTACAATCAGCATAGGCTGTGAAGGTTTTTCCTGCTACTGATTACATTACAACCGACTTCTGACTTTTCTTTCTATTCATGATCAACCGATTGTTTCCGAATTTCAGGATGTATTTCCTGATGAACTTCCAGGAATACCTCCTATTCGCGATGTTGAGTTTAACATTGAGCTTATTCCCTAGCTTGACCAAACACTCCACAAAGCTTCCTTAACCTTAACGCATGGCAAACCGATTGAGTTTAAAAGAGTTGAAGGATCAGTTACAGTAGTTTTGGAGCGAGGTTTTAATCGCAACCGAGTGTATCGTTCCATGTGGTAGCAACCGTTCTTGTTTTGTCAAGAAGAAGGACGGTAGCATGAGATTATGTATCGACTACCGTGAATTGAACAAGATCACCATTCGTAATCGTTATCCCCTTCCACGTATTGACGACTTATTTGATCAGCTTCAGGGCGCTAAACATTTTTCCAAGATTGAATTTACGATCTGGTTACACCATCAGGTTGATCGAGTGAAAAGCATGACAATTACCAAGACTGTTTTTCGCACATGTTATGGTCATATATGAATTCTTGGTTATTGCCTTTGGTCTCACGAATGCTCCACCACTGTATTTATGGACTACGATGAACAGCACGCTGTTTCATGAATTTCTTCGGACAAGTTACGTCATCGTGGATTCATTGATGATATTCTGGTCTTTCTCTAAGAAATACTAAAGAAGACACGAGGAGCATCTTCCGCACATGGGTTTGTTCTACAGATTTTACGACAGGAGAAATTATATGCCAAGTTTTCCAAGTGCGAATTTTGGTTGAGTAAGGTGGCATTTCTGGGTCACATTGTTTCAGCAGAAGGAATTACTATGGATCCGGCGAAGGTTGAGGCTATCACCAAATGGCCAAGACCGACGTCTGTGACCGAAGTACGGAGTTTTCTTCTTGATTAAGCAGGTTCCGGCAGATTCGTAAGGGTATCTCACGATTAGCCTTACCCTTAACCAAGCTTATGCGAAAAGGTGAGAAGTTTGTATGGAACGAAGAGCGAGAAAAGAGCTTTGAAGAACTTAAGCAGCGTTTGGTTTCCGCGCCTATTCTTACTCTTCCATCTGGTTCAGGTGGATTCCAGATTTACAGTGATGCTTCTAAGAAGGGTCTTGGGTGTGTACTCATGGAGCATGGGAAATAGTGATGCCTATGCCTTCACTGGCAACTAAAAAGCCTTATGAGGTAAACTATCCTACTCAAGATCTGGATTATCAGCCTGTTGTCTTCCGCTCTTCACCAAAATTTGGAGACACAATCTTTATGGGCGAATCATGAGATATTTTTACCGATCATACGAGTCACAAATACATTTTCACTCATGAAGGAATTGAATATGAGCCAGAAGACGTGTGGATGGAGTTACTAAAGGATTAGACACCTAACATTCAGTTACCAACCGTGTAAAGCGAATGTAGTGGGCTATGCTTTTGAGTAGGAAGTCGGGAATGATAGCCTGGTATCAAGGTGGAAAAGAGATTATATCGGACCTAGAGCGTTTGGATATCGAAATTATTGTATCCGTGGACAGAGAGGCTTTTTGGCTAGTCTGAGGGTTGAGAGCCTAACCTAATTCAAGATCAAGACAGCTCAGAAGGATGACGGAGAAATCTGGGCAATTATTCAGAATATTGATCAGCAGACCTGATTTCCGCGTTGATAAGATGTCATTTATGGCAGGGTACTAATTATATGCTACTCAGAGGATTCCTACACTTCGGGAAGCCATGATGACCGAGGGCTCCTAGTTCTCCATTTTCAATTCATCCAGTGTTCGACGAAGTAATTATGCGCAGCACGATCTCAAGCCACACTTTTGGTGAGTGGTATGAAGCGCGATGTGGTCTAGCGTTTGTGTCAAAGTGTTATCTAACCATGTCAGCAGTTAAGATTGTAACACCAACGTGCAAGTGGGCTTTTGCAGACCGTTAGAGAATTCCTGTTTGGAAAAGTGGGACGAAATATCATGATTTTGATTACCGACCACGGGTTCTACGCGCGCGACTCAGAGGAAGCAGCACGATGGCTAATCTGGGTTGTAGTAGATCGCTTGACTAAATCGGCACCTTTTCTTCCTATCTGTAAGGATTATACATACCGTTAGTAAAATTAGCATAAATTGTACCAACAAGAAATTGTTCGATTTACACGATACTCCGATCAGCGAACGTTTCAGAAGAGATCCACGTATCACTCTCTCGTTCTGGAAAGGTTTACAGAAAGCTTGGGGAACCAGGCTTAAGTTTAGTACAACAAAGCTTTTCATCCTGAGACCGACGGACAGTCGGAGCGTAACGTTCCAAAATTAGAGGATATGTTACGTCATTAGTGCTTTAGAATGGGCAGGAAATTGGAGTGACTATATTGTCTAGTGGAGTTTGCCTACAATAACACATTTGGCAATGCGAAGCATTAAATGCGCTCCTTTCGAGATGTTTTATGGTAGGAAATGTCGTGCTACTATTGTGGGATCAGGTCGGTGAACGTATTCTCGGATGGGTCCGGAGATGATTGAGGTGACTAATGAAAAGGACGGCCGTTGCAGGGAAAAGCATAAGGAAGCTCAGACTCGTTCAGAAGTGTACGCCGACAGCTTCGCAAGAGCGTTAGAGGTCCAGCCGGGTAACATGTTTTCTTGAAAGTATCACCAACACGTGGAGTCAGCGTTTTGGGTATCAAGGGCAAGCTTAGTCCCTCGTTTCATAGGACCGTTTGAGATTCGGATCGCATTGTGAGATTCCTATTGTTTGGCGTTACCGTACTCAACTATCTCCATGTTCCCAATGTGTTTTCATGTATCTTTACTCAGAGGTATACAAGTATCATCCTCGTTCACTTTGTCTCTTATCCATGTCGAACAAGATCCGTGTAGGATTTAGCTTATAACGGGAAGAGCCTGAGTCTATTCTAGACCGTCAGACAGAGTCATGAGGAACAAGATGATTCCTTTATGTTCAAAAACTTTGAATGGCATCATCCCGAAGCGGAAGCCACTTGGGAGACCGGAGGAGTCTAATTACGACTTCATATTCCTCAATTTATTCCATGATCCTGTATGTATCCTTTTTTCAAACAGATATCAGTTTCAAATTCGAGTACGAATAATGCTTTTAGAGGGGAAGAAGTAGTAAAACCAAAAATCATAACAAGTGCAAATTAACCAAAAATGCCCCTAAAGTCAGAAAATTTAATAAAAGCATGAAGAAAAAAACAATCAAGTGTTTATAA
The DNA here is from genome assembly GCA_026074375.1 of Tanacetum coccineum. Classification (NCBI taxonomy): domain Eukaryota; kingdom Viridiplantae; phylum Streptophyta; class Magnoliopsida; order Asterales; family Asteraceae; genus Tanacetum; species Tanacetum coccineum. The sequence goes on along the minus strand of BQNB010009392.1, from coordinate 28,323 downwards.
AATCAAAGTACATCATTTGACAAGTATGAAATTTTTTATAAGATATATTATCTTATATTATCAAGAAAAATAAAATACTTATGTATAAAATTATGTATGCCACAATTATTACATTAATTATATAGTATTATAATTAATAATCAAAGAAATAAGTAAAGATAAAGCAAAATACATTATAGTATAATCATAACATCTGATATCCATTTTTAAATCATTCCCAAAAAATCGGCCACTTTATAGAAATATAGGTCTCCTATATTTATCTTATCATTTTTTGTTGCAAAAACCCAAAAAACACTACGTTTAACGGTCACAAAGAAAAAATCATCCACGGCAGTACTTCGATCTTTGACTGGCAGTACCTTGACTTTCTACTTAGCAGTACTTTGATCTTTCATTTAGCAGTAATTATAAGAAAGCAATATTATCAAACAAGGTTTTTCATTCAACGATTCCTATTTACCCCAACCTATAACATGGGGCTACACCAACTACTATGGTGTACTAACTAACTAACTAACTAATATACAAAGCACACACACTTTGTAATCAGACTCTCATTGAAGAAGTCTGTGTTTTTCTATGGATGGATTTATTTATTATTCTACGACCTAAGATCTCTTTATATACTAGAGATTCCTAGGTTTACAAGAATCCTAATTAACATAGAAGTCCTACCTTTTGCACTTTAGTCCCTCCATACTTTGAAGACTTCTTTAATTGCGACTTGATCCTTCTTGTTTGAATCTTGTTTCATTCTTGTATTTACTTTGTCTCATCAAATCAATTATACTGGAATGTATAATTCCCAACAAATGTTGAAAATCGTTTAGCCCATCTAGGATCGTTTTACAGATAATATTGAACACGCAGCGGAATAATAAGAAAGCAATATTATCAAACAAGGTTTTTCATTCAAACGATTCCTATTTACCCCAACCTATAACATGGGGCTACACCAACTAATTATGGTGTACTAACTAACTAACTAATATACAAAGCACACACACTTTGTAATCAGACTCTCATTGGAGAAGTCTGTGTTTTCTATGGATGGATTGATTAATTCTACGACCTAGGATCTCTTTATATACTAGAGATTCCTAGGTTTACAAGAATCCTAATTAACATAGAAGTCCTATCTTTTGCACTTTAGTCCCTCCATACTTTGAAGACTTCTTTAATTGCGACTTGATCCTTCTTGTTTGATTCTTGTTTGAATCTTGTTTCATTCTTGTATTTACTTTGTCTCATCAAATCAATTATACTGGAATGTATAATTCCCAACAATCTTCCCCTATTTGATGAAGACAAAACAAACAAAGTCGTGTACGAACTTCCCCTTGAATAGAGAAGTTGAGATGTAATCATCTCCCTGAATGAAACAAAATCTTACTTCCCCTTAACTTATAATCATGCCACCACACATAATAAGATGCAAATCAATAAACTTGTAATCTTCTTCCCCTTTTTGTAATCATCTAAGAAAAAATAAAAGGAAAAAACAAAAAAAAAAAAAAAAAAAAAAAAAAGCAAAAAAAAATAGGAAAAAAAAAAAAATAAGAAAAAAAAAAAAAACAAGAAAAGAAAAAAATAAAAAAAAAAAAAAAAAAAAAAAATCAGAAAAATAAAAAAAAAAAAAAAAAAAAAAAAAAAAAAAAAAAAAAAATAACAAATAAAAAAAACCCAAACAACACCCCCCCCCCTCATCCCCCCACACCCCCCCTCCCCCCCCCCCGCCCCCCCACGGCCCCCCCCCCCCCCACCCCCTCCACCCCCCCCCCTCCCCTCCCCCCCCGCCCTCCCCTCCCCGCCCCCACCCCCCCCGCCCCCCCCCCCCACCCCACCCCCCCCCCCCCACTACACACCTTCCCCCCCCCCCCCCCCCCACCCCTCCCCCCCCCCCCCGCCACCCAGCCCCCCCACCCTCCCCCTCAACCCTATCCATTTCAACTACCACACCCCACCGCAGATCTCCACAAACCCGAAAACCCCTTTCCTCAATCCCCCCACAATTCAAAACAAGCAAGACAACTCTTAAACCGTCAACAATACACCCCTCCACTCCTACATTCTAAAAAAAAAAATAAGAACATCGGCAATCAAAGCTCCACAAGCATTAACAATACAAAAATAATTCAAACCAACCCACAAACTATGATGTCACAAACCCTAATTCCTCTTTTGGAAACATTTTGAAAATTATTCATAATTATTGCTATTTTTGGTGGAAAAACGGGTTACGCGAAGTCCAAGCGCAAATGCACTTAAAATCGAATCGAAAAGATCCCCCCCCCCCATAACTAGAACAAACACATAGTCCACAATGAGAGACTGTCACCTACCCATACTAATATCAAGCAAAAACCAAAATAGTCTAAGGCGGTTTCCTACGCAAATCTAAAGCCGTTTATTAAGTATGCTTAATAGATAAACATTAAATCAATAAGATCTCGGGTATCGGATTCCCGTATAAGCATGCGAAGGATTGAAGATCGAGTAGACGATGGACAAAACCACGAGCACGAGAGTCTTCATAATCCGGGGAAATCTTGTACATAAACCACAAAACACGAAACACCGAGAAAGGAAGTAGGCGACCTTCCTCACATCACACTTATTCAAATATATACTACTACAAGGATAAGGCATGGGTTGCCACCCACGAAGCGCTTGTCTTTGTGCGAGTTCCCCTAGCTTGACTCACCCTATAATCATTCCTAATAGTAGGGACGAACACGAGAAGAGCAAACTTCCATGGACATTCATATGCACGGACTTTAGAGAAGAAAAATGAAAGCGGAGATGCCCCGGGTCAAAAATGAATATACTCACTCCCGGAGGAAGAGAAAGAAAAGATCCACATGTATAGGTGAAATAAGGAAAAAAAATCGGATAACATATGTGAAGAAAAGATAATGGCGATCCTCAAAGGGTAAGCTCACATATGTAAGAAAAAAAAAATTCTCATGAATCCCGTGGTCAAAAATTTTGACCATAATCTTCAAATCATTAATATCACCTAAACTTCTCGGGTTATGATCTAGGAACACCTTCGGAGGGAGAGTAAGTATAGTATCATTACTAAGCAAGCTCTTAAGATAGAGAATATCTCCCTCCCAGTAATGATACTTGTCTTCAATATCCGTAGAAATATCAATGTCCAGAAAAGCATTGGTCTTATCAATATTGCCTCCTGGGTCGAAGATCACATCATCAATTGGAGCATCGTACAAAATCTTCTTCCATTCATTCTTTTTAGATTCCAAATCAAATAAATTGTCATTCCTCGAGAGGAGGTTCATTGGTGAAGCCCTCGAGAATGGAAACAACACTTATCATTGGTATAGATGAATCATGGTGAAGTAAACGCTCAACGTCATCACTAGGAGTGAAACACTCATCCTCATTAGAATCGGAAAGAGGTGTGACTAGGGCAAGGATTTACTCATCAAGGGATGAATCATAAGAATCCTTCACTCGATGTCCTTCACTAAACACCTCATCAAAAAGAGGATTTACGTCACTAGAGATGTATTCGTCATAGAATTTGAAAAGAGGGTTCGAATAAATTTTAAAATTGTCTTCCGGAACGTTCTCATCGGATAGTGACTCGTCATCACTAGAGATAAAATCATCATTTGAATCGAAGAGAGGGTTAGAGAAAGTCAGGAATTTTTCCTTATAAATGTTAATGGGAGAGAAATCATCACACGAAGGTAAATCACTATCACTATCACTCTCAACAGTATCCTTTGACTCACTTAGGATTGGAACAAGTTCCTCAACACTAGACTTTATGAATTCGTCTGATTCCTTTTCAGGAATAGTGCTAAGTTTCTCCTTCCCCATGATGAGTGAGTCCCTCGGCGCCTTCAAGGACGGTAAAACGGGTGTGATTTTCGCTAGACGGAAGAATCAATTCATTCAAAGGAATAGTACTCTCCTCGTAATCATACGTCATCTCACAGCAAAGTACAATTGAAATGTCAGCGAAGGCTCCGATAGTATTAAGTTCAATTTAGGCCACCCAGCTCTAAATTCTGAAGTTCTTTCTTTTTACTAATCTCAATACACTGCTCCATTGAATTTACTTTTAAGCTCATCAATCATAATCTTTCACATTCCCTTCTAAACGAATATCAATTTTCTCAATAACGATAATCTTTAAATTTGTAATCATTACTTTAAACTTTTCATTTCATCTAAATAATGCTGCTTAGATCCTCCATTTCTTGAGACTCCATTTTCACAGGAGGGATTGATCTATATTAGCTCGCCTGCAGTCCGTTCACGAAATTCTTCAAACATAGGTCCGCAAATTTCAATGATTTCTTTAATTTAATTTACTTAACCAATCTTGATTTAATAATTGGAGGCTGATGATCGAATGAATACTGGCGGAGGTCGTTTGATCAAACCGTAATAATTTAGGCTCAAAATAGTTTTGATCCATCGGTTGACATTGAAAACTTTCATGAGGACCCCCACAGTTTTCACAACAAAGATATTGTTGTGGAAAACTCAGTGAATTTTGTGGACAATAATTATCACTAAAGTTTTGATTGTAGCTCGGTTCCTGCTCATAGATAAGCGGAAACCGAGGTGGACAATCATAACCATAATGAGAATCGTTCCCACATAACTCACACGAGTATGTCTCGAACTAGGGATGTGAAGGTTGATCATAAAAGTCGGGTGTATTATCATGAGGAAAAGGATTAGGGTCATGGACAAACTCGTTTTCGGCTCCTACAATGCTACAGCTTGGACAATTTCCACCGTTAAACGGACCTCCACACCACGAGCAACCAAAATGGTTATAATAATACAAGTTCTAAGAATTAACGGGTAAGAGGATAAGACTTAAACGATATTCAAGAGGATAGAGAAGAATATTTTTAGATTTTTAAAATAATACATAAGGAAAAGAAATAATAAAAATAAGAAAGTAAAATATTTTTGGATTTTTATAGTTTTATAATAAAAAGAAAATATTCACAATTGAAAGCGATAACTTCACGAGGAAGGGTCTTCAAACGCTAATCTTTGAACGAAACACAATAATCGTAACACACCTCCCCGGCAACGGCGTCAAAAATTGATTCCTCCTGATACGTATACGTAAAATATAGTATAAGGATAAGTCAATAATAGTATAGTAATAAGAATTCCGCGAGGGTTCTAGAAGATTACTTTTATCCAAAGCAAAATTTAAAACCGTCCCGAGTCGTATCCCGACGAGGTGCGAATTGAGAATCGAGGTTAAGTTCGTGATCGCGTGATTTGAATGGTTTTAAAGATTTTGATTTGGTTTCTAATTCTACTAATGAAAACGCATAAAAATATGTAAAAGTAAGTAAACAATTACGACAATTAAAGCATTCAAGAAATTAAGCACGTAAATGTAAACGAGAATTAATAAAACGCGACATTTAAGCATCTAAATCAAAATTTAACCCTATAAATGATTTTTATTTTTTTATAAATCCTAAATGACTTAAAATAATTTTCAGAAAAAGAATTATATTTTTTTGGTTTTTATTTTATTTATTATTAATTAAAAACGATTTTAATCTAAAAAATTAATTAAAAATACTAAACTAATTTATAAAAATTCTAAAAAATTACAGAAAGTACTTTGAAGAATAAGGGATGTAAGAAAAATATAAAACATGAAAAGTGCTAAAAGGATAAGCAGGAAAATAAGCAAATAAGCATAAACTGGAAAATGACTATATTAATTAAATTGTGCAAGTAATATTTGAAAAAGTCCCAAGGGCAGATGGTGTTGAGAGTGTGTGTTAAATACATTGGCTAGGAAAGGGGAGGTCACAGGTTCGACCCCTGTGACCTCTCTTTTTATGAAACTTTTTTTTTCTTTTTGAAAAGCTAAACAACATGTAAATAAGCAAATTTACTAAAGGGACCTATTATTGAAACTTAATAATAAGCTTAGAAAAAGCAAATGAAATTGGCAAGTTGCCTTAAAAGCTTATATGACTTAAGGCTTAAACTGTTTGGAATTTTCTAACTACATAAGCAAATGGAAAAAACTCAAAAAACTAAAGTAGACTAATACCTAGTCCTAATAAGCACTAATGTACAGGAAATAAGCAAAAAGATTAAGCTGGAGATCATCTAAAGCCCTTAAGACAGCTTGACACTAAGACATATTTTAAAAGACTTGTGACCAAAGTTTAAGCTAGCTTTTTGAACAATTAAGCACTCAGAACAAACTATTGACCAAAAACAGATGAATACCTATACCTAAAGGAAATAAATAAGCAGGAATTAAGAAGATAAGCCTAAGAAATAAGCTAGAAAAAGCAAGGAGAAAATGACAGCTACTCTACTTTTGGCTTTTGGATTTTTGAATTAAAGTGACTATTTGAAGCTTAAATTTAAGACTAAAAGACTCAAAATTAAAACAGATCTACACCTAATAAGCAATAAGAAATGGAAATAAGGAAGCCAAATAAGCTGGATGACAACAAACAACATTTAACATAGAAACATCAAAAAGACTATAAAAGGACTAATTTTACTTTTAATTAAAGCCAAATGGTTAAAATGCGAAATCAAAATCCTTTCACCACAAACAGAAGCAAATAAACTGAACTTGATCCTGACAAACCATGGCTTAAATTCATTTTAAAGAGATCAATCCAATTAGCAGTTTGATAAACTTTGGGGCTAACAGGCATGAATAAATGATAAAATAATTTAGACAAAATAAAAAAAACTTAATCAAGCTTATTTAAACTAAACCTAAGACTTAATTTGAGCTAATTAAACCTAATCTAATGACAAAAATCAGCACAAACAGTTTTAACTGCTTGTGCCAAACACCCATTTATTTTTTGAAAAGCTCTTTTATTCTTAAAACAGATTTCAAAAAGCATTAAAACTTAAAAAAAGATCAAGCATTAGGCATATAAGATACAAATAAGCAAAAATTTAATAGAAATAAGCACTTATTTATGAGATAAGCTAATGAGCAGTTCTGACTAAAATTGGACAGAACACATAAAATTTTAAAGCAAGCTATACATAAACTTTAAACTAAGTATATTAAACTACTTAAGGACAGAATAAGCAAGATAAGCATAAATAAAAAGAAGACAATAAGCAAAATAGATAATAAGTTAAAAAGAAAGAAAAGGAAAAGTGTACCTTTCTCCCAGCTAAACAGGGACCTTAATTGCTCTAATAGAGTCAATCTACAAGCTAGCTTATTAATTAAGCTAAGAATAAGCCCTATAAGCCCTTCCAAAATTGGCTTATCTTCCCATTTGGCTTATTCAAGTAAATTGAATTGATTTGAGTGAATTTGAGAGTGAAAACTCAGTTAAGCTTTTGAAAAAGCTTAACTGAGTGAGACAGGAGTAAATGAGCTTATTAGCTTATCAGAGCTTATTAATAAACAACATTATTGTACAAACGAGAAATTTGAACATGAATTTAAAGCAAAATTTAATTTTATTAACACTTATTGAAAATTACATTACTTGAAAGGAAATACAAAATTTAAAAGACGAAAATTTTTGACAATAAGCACTAATAAGCTGGAAAATAAGAACCTATACTACACTAAATTACCCTACACCTAGATGATTAAAAATGAAGAAATCTTATTCTATTTATAGAGAAACCATGGGGCTTAGGTGTGTTTCTTCTATGAGAGGCTTGAGGAGTGTTCTCCAAGCAATTGATCCTGACCTTCAAATCCAAACGCACCCACATTTCCCAGCAATCCGTGGACCCTGATTTTTGACGTCACATCTACCAATGAGCGCCTCTGGGATCGCCAGCGTGGATAAGTGGGGTGCCAGAGGGTGTCAGGGATATGGTCTTCTAGAAGCATATTGATGCGTGGGATTGGGGTGATTTACCCTGGTGTTTGTTAATGGTGAAAATGAGAGTGAGGGAAAAGTGGAGGAGCAACAGTAACTATGATTTTGGGTGTTGACCATTGACCCTGTTTTTAGACATGGGCTTAGTATTAGGATTTTGGGTCGGGTAAGGGTTTATAAGATTAAAGGGTTAACGATGGTTAAGGGGATTATAATAGTGTTGTTAGTTTTAGGACTAACGGTGTAAATCAATAAGGACTAACGGTGTAAGTGTTTTTAGGGTTTCTTTTTAGGTTAAATGTTTAATGGGATTGGGTTTGGTTTAGACTTAAGATGAATTCAACTTCGGCTTCGATTTCTTGTACTCTTTCCATTCCCGTGCTTAGTTTTGTCCGTTTTGCTTCGTTTTTGTCCTTTTGTGCAATATCCGTTACCTGCAAGACACAATTCACAATAAAAACGAATACAATGCATTTATTAGTTCTTGGTCCATTATTGGTCTTTTTCGCCTGTTTATTCAGGGTGTAAATATAGACCACTAATAATACTAGTATTGAGTTTTTAACGAGGTTTTTTATCTCTGCTTTCTGTTAGCGGAGCGTGAGATTTACGTTAAAGACTAACTTTGCATCTGAACGATAACTTAAGGACTATTTTCGAATAGTAGTCCATTATTAAAAGACTAAACTTTGCACGAACGTAACCAAAGAAACTATTTCCGTATAGTACTTATCTCGGGGCTGGTGAAATTTTTTACGAAAATAGTCATTGAGTTATTGTTCTGTTGCAAAGTTTCTCATTAAGGACTAACTTTGCAACGAACCGATAACCCATGAACTATTTCCCTATATTTGTTTCTCGGGCTTGGTGAAAAACTCACGATTCCCAAAACGTACTACCAAATGTTGTATAATAATAATTGTAGCCAAAACTAAAATTACACCGGTTGTCTTATTTTAATCATTGTAATGTTTTAATTTAATTAATAAAATTTTAATTTAAAAAAAGTGTTCGGTCATCTGTTCGGTTGTATTATGAGTGTTTGGTCATTGTTTCGTCTAAAAGAGTGAAAGCTGAGTTGACGCCGCTGATGTGGTAGTTTGATTTGGTCAATTTGTTTGGTCGGATTACAATTAGTCTTACAAGTCATCTTCCTGTACAAACTATAAACGGTTGATTCTATCGTTTTCACCAACCACACATTTGCAAACAACTTCTCATACAAAGTCACGAATGGTCAAGCACACGTTTGCTAACTATACTTTAATATCCAGTTAAGACACATAAATACTATTTCACATAAAAACAAACCTAAATAAACGAGTTTATGTCACCGCTTGACCAATTAGACGAAGGTGGTGTTGGTTTCATCACTAGACTTTAATCTTACAAACCAAAGGTAAATATTTCTTCTTATTATTGGTTATTCTTTATAGATTCTATCTCTCGATCCGAAACTTTCAAATAATCCTTTTATATTTGCTTAACACATGATGTTTAAATTAAGGTGATAATGTGAGAATTACTTACGTTGGTTGCAACAGATCACAAGAATTCTAATAGGGAGCTCGAGTAACTAAAATGGATGTCTTTATGTTCTAAAATATAGGCCATATTAGTTTCAAGAAAAGATAAGTAAAATTATAGCAATAACTTTAATGTGAACCAAACAACGCCCCCATAATGATAAAAACGGTTGTACATAAAGGTCATCTTTCAAAATTGAAAGTTTGTGCTGTTGTTAGATTGTGTGGCAACGTGAGCCAACGTTGGCAGAAAGGAGGAGGAGGAGACAGAAGGCTCTATTCCGAATCTATGCCCGATTTGGATAGTGCAAAGATGATCATTGATGTTGGGAGTTCGGATATACTCTTCCTCATGTTTCATTATTCATATCTTATGTGCTGGGACATAAATATTCTACCTATTATGATATGAATCGGCAAAGTCTTCCTACTTCTCAATTGTTCCAATCAGATCCGAAAAATGAGCAAGAAATCAAAACTGTTTTTCCTCAAAAGGTGCTTGTAACGGGCTTTTATGAATTTCATTTGCGAAGTGGAGCCCATCCCATTTAAGGTGGGGAGCCTAAGAAGTGGGTATAAATTTCCTCTAAACGAGAGTCACACGAAGATGAGGGTGTTCGATTTGGATCCATCCATAGACCTGACCTGATATCGCTTGTCTAAAAAGAAAAAAGTTTTTAGTAGTTGTTCATGAGACCTTGAATTCCCACGTTCCGGCTTGTACTAAGCAAGTAAACTTCTTCTCTTTCATCCCAGACTCTTATTTTTTAATAAAAATAATCCAGATATCTCCCAGAAACTACACTAAAGGGAACTGCTAAGTATAGACGATGCTTAGAAATGATAGTAACACTTGGGGCCTTTGAAATACCAAATCGCAGCTTAAGTCCAAAAGCCATAACATTTTAACTAGAAGATAAAGTTTCGCGAAATAACCGCGTTGGCTCGATTTTGAAACGAAAACCAAAGTGATGGTATTCTGGAATAATCTGGGTAAGAGCACGCTAAGTGTGTTGGTTCACCTATAAAAAAGGGAAAAAATACTTACCTTCAAACAGAGATTTTCTTCTCTATAAGTAGTACATTCCATCTGTTATATGGAAAGTACATGGGGCACTTACTTACTCACCTATTTCCTAGAATAAAGGAGAAAAGGAGGTGCATACACTGTTGTTCAATCAAACGAGAATCGTATAAAGAAGCCACACCAATTTGACGCATATTTCACTTGCTCTAATTAAACAGCTAAAAATATGAATCCGTTATAGCTTCTATTATTTTCTAACTCCTTCTTGTCTCGTACCTCGACTTTTGATACCTACACATAGGCTTTTCTGCATTTGCCTTTATGACATGGCTCTTTCCATTCTCTGAGGTTCTTTATATCCCATATTCCATGTGAATGAGTTAGTTGACTTCGAGTATACCAGACCGACCCAGAGAAGAATGTGCTCGCGAGGGCACCACTAGACGTTGTAGATGAACCTACTAAAGAAAAAAATTATATCATAGCTGACCGCACCATAGGCCCCCTCCACCCACTAGACGAATCCCATAATTCGGGAGCGATTTTCATGGCGCAAAGCATATAAGTCAAGTATTCAAATGCGTATTTTATTTTAAAATATAATTTACCAAGTTTTTACATTTATACAAACCAATCGTACCTGAACAACTGCACTAACGGGCATAAACCCAATCGTGGTAGTATAAATGTAAAGTCCGAGGTCTCCTAAGAGCTAAGTGTAATTTAGTTTTTAATTTGAAATGTCAGCCCTACAACGTTTAGAAAATAGTTTTTTGATTTGATTTGAAAGGAATTAAAAGAAACAATAAATTTAAATACTAAATATAAAAAGATTTGAGAAATGCAGGAGAAGAAAACCGTTCTAACCTATTACTTTCATTACTATTATTATGAAAACGTTTCTGTGCATGTTAAAGCTAGTGGGTTGTCATTAGCATTTTCTAACAGTCGATAGACATGAATTTGCAATATGCATGTCTATCCTGTACTTCCCGCGATTCCGACTCAGTTCAAAACGTATAAGAGGTAGGATATCCAGGTTGAGTGATATAATCCCACTATTCCCCAAAACATTAATCTAATTACCTATAAAGATTATTAACCTTCTCTGAAAGAGTTCCTGTGCTTTTTAAGTATATTGAGTGATAAGTGTGGTGACCGGTTAGTTCCTACACTAGGGGTCAGAGTCATAGATCCTCCCTAGTACCCGATGGATCTTATATTGACTAGATAATCTAAAAATGGGGCAAGTCAGGTCCAAATCACCCTACTAAAAACCGAAAACCCCCCCCAAGTACAACGATAGTCAAGGAATATCTAATGAAACCATAATCTAACAGGAAACAACATCATAACAACAGTAATTACATAACTAGGCCAGCGCTTTAAGTGCTTATCTGCTCATGGTAACGGAAACACAGCAAGAAATAAAACTAATCATAGATTGAAAGCTCATAATTCTTACAGTATTCGTATTTGAACGATTAAATATAAAAAGTAAGTAAAGTGTGATCTCCCTGGGACTCCAGGTGGAATTCTTTGAAGGTTGGAAGCCTTTGTCGCCTCTTTAATTGGCTGTGAAGGAAGTGATGTCGGAATATCTTGAATGAGGCATCTATTTATAGGTATCGAACCTGTTACGGCGTAACTTATAAATGTGTTACGCCGTAACCTTCTTACACGGCATTCCATATTTATGCATTTGTTACGACATAACTAGATATTGTGTTACACCGTAACCTTCAAATAATTTCCATATGTACGTGATCTTCATTCCATATTTGTGTATCTTCATGGTTACGGCGTAACCATTTAGGGTGTTACGCCATAACTCTATCTATGGTAAGATTTCCTTCTAAATTCATGATTACGGTGTAACTAGATATGGTGTTACGCCGTAAAGTTGTCCTTGATCTTCGTACTTGCTTAATATATGTTACGGCGTAACCATATTTGGTGTTGCGCCGTAACATTCTTCAAATATTTACACTTTAAGTCCTTTTTCCTTGTTTCTTGTCACTTTCTTGCATTTCACCTGAAAACTACAAAATGATAAAAATATCTTATTTTTGAGTGTTAGTGAAACATTTGCAGATAATATATGGGGTATTTTGCTACTAAAAAGTATTAAATATTTGATGTTATCAAATATCCCCCACTTGACTTCTGTTTGCCCTTAAGTAGAACCTGCTAGAACATTTCATAAAGAGATTTCTCGAGAATAACTTCAAGAAATGAATTTAAAAAACTCTTATGCTATAAAACATCAAAGCCGAACACCTCACGAGAAGGGGATAAAAAATCACTCAGCTCTCCACTAGTCTAAGTGTTTCATTTTTGAGGTGATCGCTCCATTGCACAATCATAAAGCAAGTATTCTACTCAATAAGCTTGGATAGTACACCAATCTGCAACCAGTTTAGAATTAAGGGGAGGTCTAAATAATTCTTAAAAAGCAAGCCAAGGGTAATATGGTTTTTAAAGGATGTTAAAGGGGTTAGGATAGACATGGGATACACATTTAATGGTTGTTAATTAAAACACAAAACAAATAGTCTAAAGAAATCTAAAGTTGTCATAACTAGCCACTGTCCATCCATAGGTCTAAGAGTCTAAGTCTGAAAATCTGATCTTCAATAATGGGCTACTAGCTCTATTCTTCATGAGTATTGAGATAACTTAGTGTAACAAAGGGCTACTAGCTCCATTCTTCATATTTACTGAGATGTCTTGGTGCAATAATGGGCTACTAGCTCCATTTTTTTGCACCATATTTACATTTTAAGCACATGGGTGGCTTTATGTGTCACCCTCTTTTCTTCACTTTCTTCATGATAAATATGAAAATGTTACAGGAGTTTCTATCTTTAATAATTGCCCCTGCAACATCTGATATTATACGCACATCCCCCACTTTGAGAGACAAACTAATGGTCGAAAATGGTGATACAATGGGGTCTTTATAGATCATAACTGAATTGGTCTTTCCATGAATGCATAAAAATTTTATCCTAATTCTCCTGAAACCATAGACTTAAGTAGCCAAAGATTTCAACATAAAAAAAATAAAGACTACAGGGTAGGCTAAGGTGAAATAGTGTAACGAGACATTTAGAGTAGGTTGAAAACATAGATTGGCTCAACAAGGGTGATCTAGGGGTATGTTGCACTAATAATGAGTGCAACAGAAGGGTTTATCACGGGAGGTCGACAAGTCAGTGTAACAAGTCGATAAATGCACACATATAGGCTATTTGGGTGATTTCCTAAGTGTTGCCTTCTTGAACTATCTATTCCTGATGTACAGGCCAAGTTCTCAAATCTACAATACTACCGGCACACTCAATATTTTGGTGGATTTTTGAGTAATATGATGGAAACAGAATATTAGGCTTAAATCTCACCAAATAGTAATAAAGGGTAATGTGCATTCGGCAAAGATTAATTCTAGTTATTTAAGAAAAATTTGTCAAAAATTTTAAAATTGGCAATATTTTCAAAGAAAACTAGAAAATCAAAGGCAAAACATGCGTCAAGTATTAATTCTACTCCCATCCCCCCACTTGATTTGTACAATGTCCTTATTATACATTAAGGAAATGAAAATAATAAGAAAAGAGTAGAATTAAGACAAGAAACTCCTTGAGCATTGCTTCAAGATTTTAAATTAGGCGGAAATCTATTAGATTATCTCTGTCTTCCCGCAAGCTCTTTATCCCTTGTGATCATAAATACAAAACAAAGCATAAAACCGTTCTACAAGAATTATGAAGTCTACATGAAATACAAACCTAACTCACTTTCGTAAGAATCACGGTTGCATTTAGCATATGCAACAAGCCATTTAAACCACTTGGTGGCCTAAATGGACGAGTTTAGTCTCGTGAGGGTTTTTAGAGAACATACTCACAAAGTCCATTTATGTATACAAGGTTTAGACAATTTTTAAGATTTCAGAAGGAGGTTACGATGTAACCATAATGGTAACGTCGTAATCAAATGGTAATTTTTTTTAAGTTTTTAAGGTGTTACGGCGTAACCTTGAAATGGGTTACGTCGTAATTGTAATGGTTATGGCGTAACTGTAGTGGTTACGCCGTAACTGCTGCAATTTCAGCAAAGTTACCAAATGAATATGAGTCGAGCCAGTCTCGATAATTGCCTCTTAGCTTCTGGATTCTACAAAACAAAGTAAGAAACATGCAAACCAACTAATGCAAAAAGGAATTCATTAAATAAAAGACGGGTTGTCTCCCGACAAGCACTTTTGTTTATTAATGAGTCTTTAAGTTAGACTCATGCTCATGCTATGTTTCATCGACAGAGTCCTCTCCATCATCCCTGAGGGTTTCTTCCATTTCCTTCATTATCATTTTCCTAAACCTTGATCTATTTTTTCTTCCCAGTGACAGGGTTTCATTACTTTTGCCACTAACATATATGAAGCTATATCCGTTGTTGAACTTATATTTGGTTACTTCAAATGTTTCTGTATGCACTATTGGTGGATTGTAATCTTCATTACCTAATTCCGTTTTTTCTTCATTCTCATACAAGTAATCATACCACCAATCTTAATCCTCGCTTCGAGCTTTTTTACATTTTGTCCATATTTCTTCAAGAACTTGTCCTTTTTCTCTAATTTTTATTTCGTATTCATCGGCAAGTTGTTCAATTTCTTTAGGGAATACCCAATTGTATTCATCTAAACATCTTCCAAAAGGGTCTTCATTAGGATCTAATGCCTCAGTAGATTTATCAATCGCCCATAATCTAAATAAATCTTTCCTAACTGATTTACTTATATCTAGGTGCCTATTCTTAAGCTTCACCCATTCTTTGAAAGTGTAGTCTCTAGGCCTAGGTTTCTTATCATGAGAATTTTTATTACACCACTCTGAATACCTTTTGCTCTAAACAGAATCCTCAACCTGACAACTACCATATTTTATAAGTAAAAAGTTTGGAAATGATACCCCATCTCCTTTCATTTCCTTCCTTTTGTAGTTATTAGGGAAGAACCAATATTTTGTTTCACCAAGCTCATCGATTCCATAAATTTCATGTCCCCCATTACATTCGCTCCTGAACGGGTTACAGGATGGCCAAGCCTTAAAGTCCTTATCACATTCTTGTATAACCGGTTTACAAAAATGCGTTGTAGTTGTGTCATTACTTATCTTTAATCTTTTAGTGATTAGTTCGTTAGTGTTAACTGAGTTTAACATTCCGTCATGGAAAAATTAGGGTCATTCCTAGTTATGTCAAACGTTACCCTTTCGTCTCCTATCCCTACATATATTTCTTTTTCAAAAACACTAATTTGGGTGTGAATAGTAGCCAAAAAGGGTCTTCCCAAAATAACAGTTGAATTAGGGGGTTTGATCTAGAATTACAAAGTCGGATGGGAACAAGAATTTATTAATTTTTACAAGTATGTCTTTAACTATCCCAAGTGGTGCCTTTTTATCTCTTACATCGATTTACACTTGCAAACTTGGTTTCGCTAAGGTTTTTCTTAATCCCAAATACTCAAAATATTCCAATTGTAGAACATTCACACTCGGCTCCTAATCGGCCAATAAGCATAAAAGAAAAGTTACACCCGATCGTGGCAGGAAGCATTACATTACTGGATTAGATTCCTTCGTATAAGTTGATCAATGCTTTATCTTCCTGAGAGTCGGAGAGAAGATATTCCATGAGATACTTAAAGTTAATTTAGGATAACTGGGTACCCTCAATTTCAATAGTTACTACTTTGCTTTCTTCAGAATTTTTTCCTTCCTTTGGAACGGATTTATTACTTTAAATTCTCGATCCGTGTTTACTAAGTTTTAAGTAAGGCGTCTTGGTTCCTCGTGTTAATCTCGGCATTTTCTTTAAGCTTTTTAATCCATACCTCTATTTGAATACTGCTTTGAGTAGATTCCTCTTGATGCTTAGCCAATAATTCTTCTAAGCTTTGCCTCCTTTCAACATATGGTGGACGATTATCAATCTTAGTGTAGTATCCAGGTGGTCCTACATAAAATTTTCCTCCATTACTTCCGTTAAAGGGCGTTGTTCGTCCAAATTCTCCATATCTGACCTCTTCTACTTGTTTAACTTCCTCGTTGAGGGGACAATCCTTGTCGAGGTGAGGTCCTTTGCAAATTTGGCATCCAACCTGGATTGCATGAACACTTTCCTTTAGCTTTTTCATGTCTCGTCCCAGGTTGTCCAACTTATTTAGTAAAGAAGCTAGTCCATCCTTGCTACTACTGCTTCCGATATTCCTGCTTGTTGTGCCGTCGTGCCATTTCTGAGAGTGGTCAGCCATGGTTTGAATTGCTATGAGAGCTTCGACTGGTCTCATCCTGGGGATGGGTCCCTGTGAATCAAGCAATTGACTGTTCATAGTTCTCAAACCCTTATAAAAGATATTTACCTTTTGATGACTGTTGATATCATGAGTAGGGCACTTGTATAGCAGGTCATTATACTCCTCCCAGGCCTGGTATAATGATTCATCTCCTTCTTGCTTGAAGTTGTGGATGTCTTCAAGCTGCTTTGTAGTCATGGAAGGTGGGCAGTACCTTTGGATAAAGGCCTTCTTGAGGAGATCCCAGGTATTAATAGTTCCTGGGGCTAGTTTGTCCACCCATCTTTTTGCGGATCCGGTAAGAGTAAAGGGAAAAACTCAGAGCATGAATGCATCTTTAGAGACTTCGGGAATAATGAATAAGCCAACGATGCTGAGGACCCTGTTGGGAAAATAGATTGTAATAGACTTAATACTGGTAGTATAACAGTTAAGTCTGGTAGTAATAGTTAGTTTTGTTTATAGTTAAGTCTGTTTATGTAACAGAATAGTAATAGTTATCTTAGAGATATCTTAGGAGATATCTTAGGAAAGGATATGTAATATCCTTTGACGTTTGTAAAGCCCATTAGGGTTTCCTTGGTGTATAAGAGGAACCCTAAGGCACAATGTTAAACGTGCGTTTTGAGAAATATCAATAGAAGCATAGAGCTTAATAGCAATTTAGAATTATTGTTTCTTCTTAATTCTTGTGTTAAGATTCCGCATTAACACTTGATAATTCATAGTCAGTGTCTCTCATATAGTTGATTTGGATTTATCCAAGTTATCTATAGTCTTACAAAGGCTAGTCAGATCCTATACCAAGGACCTACAAGTGGTATCAGAGCGGGTGGCTCTTGATATCTAGGATTCAAGGTTTTATGGTCGATGAACGAAGATGAATCTAAAAATCCGTTTAGGGTTTTTATGTTCATCACTTTCTAGGCAGCCATGGTAAAACGGTCATAACTCATTCGTTAACCGTTGGATCGTCACGAAATTTAAACTGAAGGTTATACACTCATATATTTACAATCTGACCGGAGCGATCATCAAGTTAAGCTTTTGATAAAAAGTTATGCTATGATGAATTTGGCTGCAACAAAGGTATTTTTAAAGTTTTTTGGTGAGTTACCTAAAGGGGTGATGATGAACCCTAGTAGCATGTTTTGTGGATTTGATGCACCATCTGTATTATTAAACTGATATCAAGAAAATGCTAATTATTAGAGTTTTTGGCTATATGATTCTTTGATCTTTAAGGCTTAAGGGTTTAGATTCATTTATGAAAACCCAAAAATTCGTTGTTGTTGCTGGTTGAATCATCAAGTGTGTTTGTGAATAAAAATCCTAATGGTTCATTTAGGATTTGATGATGATCATGTTTGGAAGAACGAAGTTCCTGGTGATACACATTCTTAGAGAATTAATATGGGTTTCGCTTGGAAGTATGGATTGTTCAAGATTGTGTTGTTCAAACAGGTTCTGGTTGCTTGGCTTGGTATGAATTCTTTCCAACTCTTATAAGGTTTTCTTGGTGAGCCGTAATTATGTGAGAATGTGGTATGCACTAATGGTAGTCGAGGGGTTAGAAAGAATAGGGAAATGGACTGATGCGTGTAATAAAGCTGATGATTTGACTACACTCATTAATGGTCGACCTGTTGATACTAAAGGAAGGTTATGATTCGCGTCTGTGATGTAAGTTAGTGCTGTCATTTATATGTTTATGCTGCCACGGGAGTTCATTAATGGTATTGTTTACTTGGTTAATACTGGTCGCTTTATGTTAATTCTGCTTGCCTAAGATTAAGTCTGGTCGTTCAAAGTTAATTCTGGTGATTAGTGACAGAAAAGCAACAGCTCAGCGACAAGAAAAAGTGTCACTAACAGTGTTGGGAGGAAGGAGACTTGGTATTTGTGATTGTTTTGCAACAGTTTAGCGACAGTACAGTGACAGCAATAGTGACGAATTAGTGACAGATTATTTGTCACTAACAGATGTTAGCAACAACTTTGGGACAGAAAAAAGTGTTGTTGATTTGGTTTGGTTGTTAATTCTGCTAGGCTTATGGTTAAGTCTGCTAGTTGTGTCCAATATAGCTAGTTTGTACTGCTAGCGTTGGCCGATATCGGATGACACACACTTTTTGATTTATTGGATAGATTTGGATCTCGAGTGATGATGGCTTGTTGTGGAAAGTATTATGAAAGACATTTGATGCGATGACCTTTTAATCAATTATGTGACAAGGGTACCATTTTTGTTCGTAGATCGCCGGATGAGGCAACGGTACAAATAAGGAATACAAGCAGATCGCCGGATGAGGCAGCAGTCACATGAGAGAAGATGATGTTGTTGCACTTAGATGTTTCTCATTAATTATAACTATTTGAAGCCAACATGGACGCATTTGGGTCTTGAATAGTGATTATTTTTTATGAAGATTGTTATTACTTGTGTGTTGTTGTAGTTGATTTTCACATGTGCGTGTCTTATTATATCTCAAATGGCTGACAACATTTTAAGATAACTTGTTCGTGCTTATAATGTGGTGATGAAGACTTGACGAATCTAGCAAACATGTACGATCTATCTTATGGTGCTTACTACGTACATTTGCTATCACTTAGTATGTGTCTCATAGAAGATGAGGATTTTTGTCAAGAGGTTGCGGTCTACTTATAATTATCAAATGATTACCAGCATTTGTATAAGTTCGACGTCACGTGGATAGTGCAAGACATAAGACACAAGTTTGAGAAATTCTACTTCTTCAACATATGGGTTATACTCATTTTTCTTCATCAATAATTACTACTTGGAGCCTACTGAGTCCGTGATTCAAGAGATGGTAAACATGTTAAGGGGAAGCTTATTGTTTATTTACCATCTACATGCACCACTTGAGGGGAAGCGTTCACAAGTTGCATATCTATACAAGACCCCTATTGGATGATTACAAAAAGGGGAAGAAGATTCATGATTGCAGCTTATTATTATGGTGGCATGTTCAAGGAGATCTTAAGTCAAGGGGAAGCATTGTTTCTTTCATGAAGATTGTTTTGTAATATCAAATAGGGGAAGATTGTTGGGAATTCTGATTTGATGATTACAAAACCTTATATGCAACAATAAAGAAAGAAGAAACAACAAGGACTTAAGATGTAATATTAGGTTAGCTTAATATGTAAGCTAGGGTTTTATTGTAACCTCCCTCTATTATATAAAGAGGGGGTAGGCGTCTGGTATAGATATCCAGAATAGAATTAGAACTCTCCAATGAGAGTCTAATAGTTAGCATAGTTATAGTTAGTTTAGCCCCAAGATCATTTGATCTTGGGGTAAGTGATTAATAGAAAACCTTGTTTAGTAATATTGTGTTCTTATAATTTCCGCTGTGCATATCAATATTACTGATCCTAGATGTGCTAGATCCTAGAGCGTGTTTGTTAATCATTGTTATTGTATCCTAGATGGCTAGATCGTGGTTTTACAGATATGTTGTAGGAATGTATGTAAATCTAATAAATAAAATTTGGTAAGGATTTGGTGTTGGTTTGTTGTTTGCCGTGAGCAAGGGGGAGGAGAAGGAGTTTTTGTGTTTTACACCTTTAAAATGAGAAGTGTGTGTGTATTTCACTAGCAAAGTCCATAAATACCATAATGACTAGTCAAAGACAAGATGAGGGTTTTAAGGAAAGTATGGTCATAAGTATGGAAGCCTTACAAGTAAACATATAAGTCTTGTCAAAAGGATGGTGGGTATAGCTAGGGTTAAGGCAAGTGATTAAACAAAAGACCAAGTTGAGATTTTTGTAATATTTCTTGATGCGTAAACACCAAATCCGGTTTATGCATGTATATATGTAAGATATTTTGTTATTTTTAGGTATTGGGTATAAATGTGGGTATTTGTTGAAACGTAGAAAAGTTTTGGTGCTTTCGGGCATGCCTAAATGTATTAAATATTGCGAACGTAAACGTTTTATACGCAACTAATAATAAAAAAATATATAAAGTTGTTATTACATTTCATAAAATAATATATGCTTGCTGACAAAAACTTTAACTCGTTTGGTGTCCATTTACTTAATTGTTGATTTTAGTTTAAGCGATTTTACTATAAAATAAGAATTAAAAGTAAACGCGTACGAGAAAAAAAAATAATTAGTAAAATATATGACGTCGTAAATGACCTAACAATACGGAATGTTACAAACCCAATGCACCCTAGTGGCTGAGAAAGACCAACCGAACGCACCCTAGTCTTCTATAACAAACTAAAACGCACTAGCTGCTAAAGACCCAGCAAACCAAACCACCTAACTCTGTGACAAAGAAAAAACCAAATGCCACCCCCTCTTGGGTGGTGGCAGCCAAACAAACGCACCTAACTGGTACAACAGATTAAACCACATGTACCCTGGTGCAGGTTTTAACAAAACGCACCCAACGCACCCTAATTCGGGTTTGAGAACCAAACCTGGACGCAAATAGAACACTTGTGGGATTTATGAGTAAACCGAAACGCACCCTCATTGGTGGTTTTATACACGAACGAAACCCTGAGGTGCCGAACAAAAATCAACGCACCCTTGGTTGTGTTGATGCAGGTGGTGTGGGTGGTTATAGTATGACGTTGGTAACAGCGGGGTAGCGTGGCAGTGGCGGTGAGTGTAGTGGTGATATAGGGCGCAGTGACAGCGCGTGTGGTTGGGATCGGGAATATCGAAGTGATTGGGAGGGTTTTCAAACATGGCCAGAAAACATTTTCGACGACGGCCGACTCGATGGCATGGAGGTGGGCCGGCGTTGGCTGCCAGAAAAATGAGGGTCAGAGAGAGAGGAGAATGTGTGTGTGGTAAATTATAAGAAATAAATGAATACATTATAAAACTTTGATTATATATATAATATAATATATTAAATATATTATATATATATTATAAATATATAAGAATATATAAAAATATATCTATAAATAAAATTATATATCAGTTATAAGTAAAGTGACATGTCTCAATAGTTTAGGGGTCCTTATTAAATTTTAACGTAGTATTTGATAACTTCTGTTCGGGACTCGTGAGAACTAGCCTAACTGACGATTCAAGACACGAAACATTGCGCCATGTTATTCCAATCATTTTTTATTTCCATAAAAAAACGAGTATTCGCTCGACTAATTTTCATAAACGTTTTTATAAAAATTTATTTAAAAAAACATTTATTTAATTTATTTTTATATTTTCCGATAAACTTTGTCCATATAATGATCTATTTACTCGAATATTTGCGTCTTCAACAAACGTCACTGAATAAAATGATGACTAATTTATTAAATATCTTTATTTAATAAAAAATGTTTATTAAATATAATTTAATTATTCTCTTGTTTCTATAATCGTGCGAGGGCATTTCAGTCACTTTCTGTCTGTTTTCGGGTCTCGGGCAAAACTAAAAGGTTGTTTGGAATGTCGTTTTACATCAAAGTGCTTTAGAGTCCGGGTCGTGAAAACATGATTTAGCTGGTCGTTTTTGATAAGTCAGCTCAGGAATATCATATATCTTTTTCGTTTTCAAGTCAAATAAGTTAAAAATAACTTGCACATGAGAGATGTAATAATAAATATGATTTATTATTTAAAATATGTTCCGAAAATTTTACCGGTTACGCGGTAATCGTTTTTATGTGACAATAAAAGACCAAAAGTCAAAGGGTAAAATAGTCATTTAAAATTTCAAAAATTGTCGGATGTTACAATTGCTTCCAAACTCAAATCACCAACTTCTTCTACATCCCTTTCAACCAATGGCTATTTGAACTCACCAATTTAACCTCCTTCACCACCTCCAACACAAGAAAGTAAAACCCATGGACATTACCTTTACTCTCTCACCAATAACTCTACTTAACATTCAATTCAACACTCCTTCACCTTCAATGCCTTCACCACTTCTCTTTGGTCATCCTATTCCATGGAACCTACTTGAAGCCCATAGAGCAACATGCTTATGTTGTATCCATAACCGTAGACTCATCCTTGGTTTAAGCAAACAACTTCAATACATGTTTTCTTACATAGAACACATGCTTTCACAACCTCCATTTCTGAACTCTCCACCACCATCAATTTCTCCAACCTAAACGTACTCTATGTTTAGTCACTCATGCTCCAAATAATTTTAAATCAACCTTTTGCAAGCAAGTCTTATGGCATTATAGGGAATTAGGACCTTTGTAGTTTTTGCTTATGTATGATGTATCATTATGCTTCAAGCATAATATTTAATTTTCATGCATGCATGTTGTATGATTTTGTTTTCATACACAATTCTCTATGGTTAATGAATGCACTTATGTTTCCCTATTAGTTAATTCCCTTTGTTGGATGGTTGACTCCTATATACATAGTTGATCAAGTATTGTAACCATGCTTGAATATTTTTCCTTTGTCTTTGCTATATGTTAGAAATATTGGACTTGTTCTTGTAACTTGCTTTTGTAGCAAAGTCATCATAGCTCGATTCCTTGGTGTCCTCAAACGAGAGGGAGCGCACATCAAGGGGGAGCGTTTATTCCGTCGGAGTTACGTTAATTCATCGACGAAGCCTTTTTGATTCTACAAAAAAGAGGAGAAATGAAATAAAACTCACTAAAAACTTGTTTAAAAATAATTTTACATTTAATGAGTTTAGATTTTGTAATCATCAAAAAGGGGGAGATTGTTGATAGAAATAATGCCTAAAAACGTTATTGATATTTTTTGACTTCTCTACGTTTTTATAATCACAAAATGTAAAAACGCTCTATGTAAAATTAAACGTAAACAAGTAATTAGTCATAAATTTTCATTTTGAAAATTAATCACTTAAAAGTTTGAATAAATAAATGCTTAATTTATTTGTGATCAAAAGAATTTATTTTTTCTAAACCTTACATTTTTGTAAAATATAACAAATATTTTTAAAACTTATACAAAACATGTTTGGTATTTACAAGAAATGTTTTATTCAAAATAAATATTTTGAATTCAAATTTTCTACCTAAAAATGGATAAAAATGATCCAGGAAACACCTCCACTATAAAAGACAAAAATGGAAGCGTCCTGCTATGGGCGGCCTCCTTAGTGATAAGGGGGCCAGCCATAGAGATAAGGGGCCCGCCAGCTAAAAACGCTCCCAACTTTGCCTATAAATAGTGGATTGTTCCCTACAGATTTCTCACCTTTTGCACCCACTTTTTTTCTGTTCTAAATCTGTTTATACATCTCCTACAATCCTTTGATAATTTAATCTTAAGCTTTTCTTTCCAAGTGATTCAAGCTTAGATCCTCAAGTGCAAGAGAAGAATACTTCTTATCATCAAGTCAATAAGTATTATAGCTTAGTTGGTGTTCAAGTAACGTAGTTACGATTGTGGTGTATCTTGTAATTCATTTATATCTCGTGTGATTGTGTGTAATAGTTAGATCGGTTTGATCGTGTTAGTGTTTAGGTGAAGTGATATCTTGTTAGTGTGGTTAGTATTTTAGGCCTCAAAATACAAGTGTGTGGTAGATAGGTTCTAGCTAAGATTAGAACTCGACATTTGACTTAGTGTCGGAAATTGGTGTAAGTTACTTGTGTACGGTTTTCTCCGCCTAAAGGGAGTTTGTTGACATAGTAAAGAGAACTCTAGAGTTGGGTACTCGAGGAGTGGATTAGGGCGAAGAGGAGCTTCGTTACCGAACCACTATAAATCCTTGTGTTGTGGTTTGATCTTTCTAACTCTTATCTCTTGTCTTACAAATTTACATTATTACTTATTGTCATTTATTTACTTAACTATATTGTTCATATTGTATGTACATTGAGATCACATAAAATCGAATCTAACTTTTTATATACAAAGGTCACATTAATTTAAAAAGCGGCAAACTATTAACCCCCCTTTTAGTTTCCATAAATACTCTTTATTCCTTTGGCATATTCTTTTCTATCCTAACAATGCCAACTCATCAACCTAACCATGGTTAGTTTCCAACTAAACCATATTCATGTGAGGAATACCCAAACACACCCTTTGTCCAATAGTTCTTCTCTATCTCTTTGATATTGGACAAACATCCCTAAATCTTCTTCTAAACTACTTCACAAATGTTTTTATCAAATGGCTATTTGAGTTGGTTGACATTGAGTGTAAAAATAATGGAAAGGTCAAAGCGTAAAGTACAATTGGGGTTTTAGCAAGAGCGGGTAGTTAAAATGCCAAAAACTAGAAAAACCCATGTTCGGTTCTGGTGCGCTGATGGCGCACTAACGCGTGGCTCAACGCGCCACTGCCATTTCTAGTTTTCGAAATATAAATACTCCCTCTTGGTTATTGTATTCCTTACATCTTGCCATTCTTTCTTCCTCACTTTTCTCTTCTCTTATCCTCTAAGTCTAACATTTCTTGTGTTCTTAATCTTCTATTCTATCATCTATTTAAGAACACATCTCCGCAAAAGAGAAACACATGTACCTAATCCACACTTGTGTGTTATTAGTCAAGGGTCTTCATTCTCATACCATTTCTTTTAGAATCGAGTCTCTAAATTAGGTTAGAACTTGATTTGAACAATCAACTTTCATTCAATTTGGTTATAAGGTAAGTCTTGTATCTTTTTGATCAAGCCTAGATCATTGGGGATCTAGTTGGGGTTGTGGTAAGCTTCCAAGGGGAAGTTCTTAGTGGTTCTAGTTGATCTTAGTGATCCTAGAGTAAAAGTTGAATCACAAGTTCTTAGGGGTGGATTCCGAAGGCGAAATACCGTACGGAGTAGCTCTTCTTAGTAAGCGCCGATCTTAGTGCATATAGGTGGATCGAAGTTTTAATACGGTTTATAATCCACCATAAGGATTATACTAGAGTAATAGTATAGGTTTCGTAGATTCGCAACTGGATGTATGGATGGTATAAACCCCCCATCCCGAACCAGTATATATCGTGGTATCTTTTTCTCTCTCTTTATATATCTACTTATTGTCTTCATCACCAAGTAGATCTTTACACCACTAGGTTCTTTAATACTTGAAATTTTAGATACTTCAAAGAAGTTAAGAAGACCATATTCACCCCCTCCCTTCTACAGTTCTACAAGTTTGTTTGCTTTCATGAATGTTAGTGATATATATTTGAACCTTGTGGGGGTTCATAATCAACATTGCTTGTGCAAGAGGCAAGTATCTTTCCTATAGGATCCTACCTAAGACCAACATTGTTGAAAAATCTTCCCGTAGGTAACCACCTAAGGTAGGATCTAGAAGGTGTTGTTTTTTCATTAACAACAGAATTTTCTTATGATTAAACCTCCTGCTCTGAGTTGATCCACCTGTTGGTTTTCCTAGCATTGTTTTTACGGACCATGGGTTGGTTTCTCTTAGTTGTCTCAGTGTATTATACCCTTGCACGTGAATTCTCTTCATGAAGGTATTGTGCAATACACGCATCGTGATTTGCATAGAACACGCATGGCTAACATGTAGGACAAGCAAAATGTTTGGTATCTAAAAAAGACTTAGAGTTCCTAAAGTGTTTTGCTATGTTTACTGCTTTGTTCGTTATGCAACTAATATTAGATGCTTTGCAATTCCTAGTCGTTTGATTAGTGCTTCTAGGTTTCTGTTTTCTATCACTAGCAGTATATTTTAATCTACCAAAGGGCATCGCACTAGGTTTTGAAGTGAAATTTTTTTCTTCTTAACCTTATTCCTTTTCCCTAGGTTCATCTAGATAGAAATTGTAAACCATGTCACTTGAAACAACATATTCTCTTAAGGTCTGTGTTGACACATTCTCTGAGCTACTCCGAGAGAAGCGAGGTGCAATCACACTATGAGTTTTGACAACTTGTTCAGTTTGCATAGGTAAAGAGTGCGAAGTGACTGGTGTTGACAAAATATTTTCTTAACAACTTAGGGTGCAAACCTAGATTTAAGATGAGGCGGTTCTCCCAAGATTGATGGTTTTTTCCAAAATGGATTGTTTTTAAAACTTAGTGTCTACACTCTTCCTTTTTAGATTATTAATCTTTTCTTTTAGTTCCTCATTTGCAAACATCATTTCTTGTATGGTGTTTCTCAAATCAACATTTTTAAACGTATTACGGTTCAATTGAGCAATAAGAGAATCGGTCTGGTCTTTGGTTTGTGATCTTGTCTTTTTGATAGAATCATAAAGATCTTGGTAAGTCTTTTTCAAACTCATTTTCCTTAAGTAATGTAGCCACACTGTATTATAACTCTGTGTTTATTGTCTCATTGTCATCTATGCTAGATTTTACTTTGGCTTCATTGGCTGGTTCTTTTAAATATCTTCCACTAAGCCTGATGTCAAAGAACGGTTTTGCAGTTGAAGTTTAAGAGAAATGTTGTGTGCTTCTTGGTTTTCAACATGTCCTTTTGTAAATGCACAATTCGTTTTTATAAATCGGCTTTAACATTAGATACTTGTTTGGAGATTTCATTGATGGTCTTTTTCAGAAGAAGATTTTCTGACTCTAGATTTGGGTTTGTATGTTCAGGGTTTTTTTTTCACACATAAGATCATAAGTATGCAAAATAACAAACATAACATCTTAACATAACCAATTCTAAGAGAAGATCGTTTTCTTTTTCAAAAGATTTAACATTTTCAACTGATTCGTCAGCTTCCTTCTCAAGAGATTCGTAGTCCCTTGAAAATCTGTTACTTTCTTCACAAACTCTTGCTCAAAATGAATTACTCTTGTGTTAATATGAGTGACGGTTGGAATAATGTCTGTTTCCAAATATATTCTGACTTAAAGATGAACGATTGAGTTTCAGTTTTTAGTAGTCAAAGTCATTTTTGATTTAATAATACTTAGCAAAATCACAAGTTGGTCTTTAACACCATTAAGAAATTCTCTCGCAAGACTCTTCGTGGGAGTATTGTCGATAATTACTCTCTTTACGTATGCCTCTGACTAATTCCCAACCAAATCCCCTTATCATTCAACCAGCTAATATTGATGACCACATATGGAGACAACCCGAAGTGCTGAACTCGAGAATTAAGCAAAATCCCTCAGACTTGTGTCTTAATCTTTTACTATCCATGTAACCAAGAGGTGTACCTTATATCCCAATCACAAAGTATAATGAGTAACAAACCTCTTGACCTATCCTCAACTACATGAGACATTTATAGTGACAGCTACGATGTGGGTAAAGGAAGAAAGAATGACAAATATAACTAGATATTTAAGTCTTCATCAGAATATATGTAAGACCAAACAAAGTATAATGAGTAACAAACCTCTTGACCTATCCTCAACTACATGAGACATTTATAGTGACAGCTACGATGTGGGTATAGGAAGAAAGAATGACAAATATAACTAGATATTTAAGTCTTCATCAGAATATATGTAAGACCAAACAAAGTATAATGAGTAACAAACCTCTTGACCTATCCTCAACTACATGAGACATTTATAGTGACAGCTACGATGTGGGTATAGGAAGAAAGAATGACAAATATAACTAGATATTTAAGTCTTCATCAGAATATATGTAAGAC